>CAWUFW010013696.1:0-187500 GCA_963921515.1 Calotriton arnoldi
ACACTCATAATCCTTCCTGGGGGGACAAAGGTGTGGTTCTCCAGATCCTCATCTTCATCTTCCCCAGAAGGGATTGGGTTTTCAAGGTCAGGGTCATTGTCACCCTCCTGGTCAGTTTCAGAGGGGGGCTGGGGGTAGTAGTACCCCTGGCCCCTTCCTCATCTGCTGGCCCACCCTCTGCTCCTACCCCTTCAGTCTCTGAGGACTTACTAAGATCATAAGCCACCAAAATCTCCTGGAGGTGTTGGGTGGTGGGACTTTGGCCTGTCCTTAATTTCCTCACGTTACACAAAGCTCTCAGTTCCAAGAATGGGAGTGTGTCATACTTGGAGGGGGAAGCTCAATGGCTTCCTGCAGGGCATCTCTAGATCCTGCTTTTAAAGACATTACTAGTGTGGTGTGGTGTATGCACTACCTACTCTAGTGTGGCCTACTAAACTCTCTTGAGTTGTAGAAAGGGTTGTGCTATCCCTTAACACACAACTCTAAGTTCAGTAGAACTTACTGATATTCTAAGCTTAAATTATATGTACCTTAGGTACCTTTAGTGGTTTTCAGTTGATCAATTCAATTGAGATTATCTGGTAAAACAATAGCAAGCTGGAATCCCACACGCTGCACACCAATGTGAGAAGTTGGCCTGGCATATGCTGTCCACTAATTATAGTGGGCACCTTGCACCAGTCCAAATCGACTCTTATGGTAGGTAGGTTAAAGACAACCTTATTGAAAGCTATCCTAGTGGTAGCTATGGAGAGCAGCCTTCAGGCTAAGTCTTGAAGGAATGTAAAGCAGCTTGTTTTACCAGTCTATAATCTCTTGAGTGACCAAATGAAAGAGCACCACACCAGGTATATATTCAAAATATATGTATTTATTACTAAACACACCCCTCTAGTCTCTTTATGAGGCTAGAGTTCGAAGTACATAGGTTATAAGATCTTAAATCACAGTAATAGCACAAATACACGTTTGGGCCCTAGGGGCGTACCAAACCATATACCAATAAAATGGTATGCGAACCACGACTTTCTCCATAGAAGTTAACGGCGTATCGCGGTTGTGTATTTACACTGCACGCGTCTCCCGTGGGTCCCCTGTGTCACTACCTTGGGTGGTTCCTTGTGGTCCAAGCACTTCTAGAGGCTCTAGGCCTAGTGTCTAGTTCAGTCGTGGTTCGCATACCATTTTATTGGTATATGGTTTGGTACGCCCTAGGGCCCAAACGTGTATTTGTGCTATTACTGTGATTTAAGATCTTATAACCTATGTATTTCGAACTCTAGCCTCATAAAGAGACTAGAGGGGTGTGTTTAGTAATAAATACATATATTTTGAATATATACCTGGTGTGGTGCTCTTTCATTTGGTCACTCAAGAGATTATAGACTGGTAAAACAAGCTGCTTTACATTCCTTCAAGACTTAGCCTGAAGGCTGCTCTCCATAGCTACCACTAGGATAGCTTTCAATAAGGTTGTCTTTAACCTACCTACCATAAGAGTCGATTTGGACTGGTGCAAGGTGCCCACTATAATTAGTGGACAGCATATGCCAGGCCAACTTCTCACATCTGGGTAAGGAAACGTTGGGGGATCCACGCAAGCCATACCTCCCTGGAAGCCCCCGGGTGTCTACTTTTCAGAAATGTGTGGGTTTGGTAGGTTTCCCTAGATGGCCGCCGAGCACTGGGCCAAAAACCCAGGTGACCCCCCTTGCAAAACCAGGTGGTTTTGTGAAAGGCCATTTTGAGGTCGCCTCAATACGTTGTGGGCCCTTGCCTGTCGCGGGTACTTGGGCCTCCCACACAAGTGAGGCACCATTTTTATCGGGAGACCTGGGGGAACGCTGGGTGGTAGGAAATTTGTGTGAGGCCAGTGATGCCACACTTTCCCACACAAAAATGTGTGAAAAAAGTGATTTTTTCATCTAAAAGTGAGGTTTGCAGGGGATTCTGGGTAAGGAAACGTTGGGGGATCCACGCAAGCCATACCTCCCTGGAAGCCCCCGGGTGTCTACTTTTCAGAAATGTGTGGGTTTGGTAGGTTTCCCTATGTGGCCGCCGAGCCCCGGGCCAAAAACCCAGGTAACCCCCTTGCAAAACCAGGTCATTTTGAGATAATGTGTTGTTTATTTCTGCAGCGTGAAAATTTTGGCACAATATTGCAAGGAAAATGTGACAGACATTTTGAGGTTTGCAGGACATTGTGGGTACCATAACTTGTTGGGATCCACAAGAGAGATATCACCATGTACTCCCATGGGTGTTTCGTTTACGACAATATCTACAGTTGGTAGGTTATTCTTAGACGGAATGTACACCTTGGCAGACAGACTAAAAAGACAAAGATTACTGCACAGCCATCTATTCCTCAAGCACACACACATACTGGTTGGATTTGGCACGAGGGCAAGTGATGGTTCAGTATATACAATTTTATTAACAAGAGATTTCACAAAAATGAAATGCACTGTCAATAATTGAAAGGACAAAAAACGGAACCAGTGACTCGCAGCTCGTGAGCTGTAAAGCCACGTCAAGGCCCCAACCGCTTTACAGGCCATTCACACACCTTTCATACGTGATACACACAAGACCATTCACACCCCCAGGCACGAAACAAACACATTACAACATTCACAAAAAGGGACAAGGTACACCCTGCTTGAGAAAGACAAAAAAAAATATTACTGCACAGCCATCTAATCCTCAAGCACACACACACATACTGGTTGGATTTGGCACGAGGGTGAGTGATGGTTCAGTATATACAATTGTATTAACAAGTGATTTCACAAAAATGAAATGCACTGTTAATAATTGAAAGGACGAGAAACTGAACCATTGACTCACAGCTCGTGAGCTGTAAAGCCACGACAAGGCACCAACCTCTTTACAGGCCATTCATACACCTTTCATACGTGTGACAAATACAAAACCATTCACACCACCAGCCGCGGGCCCATCACATTACAACACTCACACCAGCAGACAGCGCCATTCAAGGGCCCATCACTTTCACACGCCCACATTCCTAACACAGCAACCACACAAGCTGATGGATTGCGTGGAGTGTCGCTCGGCTAGCAGTGTGTGTAGTGACCAGCAGCAAGTCAATACACACACACAGCCAGCCGAGCGCCAGTCCACGCACACCGCCAGCCAAGCGCCACTCCACGCACACCGCCAGCCAAGCGCCACTCCACGCACACCGCCAGCCTAGCGCCACTCCACGCACACCGCCAGCCTAGCGCCACTCCACGCACACCGCCAGCCACGCACCACTCCACGCACACCGCCAGCCAAGAGCCACTCCCCGCACACCGCCAGCCAAGCGCCACTCCACGCACACCGCCAGCCAAGCACCAGCCTACACACACCACCATCACATTTAGGATTTTTTTATACAAAAAAGAAAACACAAACAAATTGCAAATAGATACAAATCTACTAACACAAAATCAGAAACTAAATACATTGCACTAATGCCAACCTTGAAACAGAACAACAATTCTTAAACATTACAGACCAGGCAGTTCACTTTACCACTCATGGTTGCTCCCAATAATTATTTTGCTTGTGGTACGCTCTATAACAAGCAGGCACACACAGCCCAGGGTTAGAAGGACACTCAGGGCAGTACATACGAGTCTCCTTCCGCGTACCTCTTCGCCAACAGACTCTACATCTCCTAGTGAGAAAGTCTTTTGAGAGTGTAGGAGGAATGTGATCAGGAAAGTGGCGATCTTTCAATCGAGCCACATCCTCCACCACTCCAACTCTAGGAACACTTGCCTGTTCCACAACAACAAGGCTGCCTATGACAGACTCCTGAAACTGAACAAAAGTCAACTTTGACGCAGGAGAACACTCCTTGAACACAACAAAAGCATTGAAAGTTGCTAAATTGAAGAGATGGATGGCCAACTTCTTATACCAAATGTAAGACTTACGAATAGCAGTGTAAGGTTCCAACCTCTGATCTACTCTATCAACACCACCCATGTGCTTATTGTAGTCTAAAATGCACACAGGTTTGCGCACTTCAGCAATCTGACCCCAAACAGCCACAGGTGAAGTACTCTCATCATGGATGGTAGTCAGCATGTACACATCCCTCCTGTCCACAAATTTCACAGCTAGCAGTTCCTCACTACGCAAGGCACTGCACTGTCCCCTCTGAAGTTTTTTGCAAACAAGCTCTTTTGAATAACCTTTACGGTTAGAGCGGATTGTGCCACAAGCAAAAGTGTCCACTTTGAACAATTCCTTAAACAATTGCACAGCAGTGTAGAAGTTATCAAGGTACAAATGGTGGCCTCTGTTAAACAGTCCTCTAGCAAGTTCCCACACAATTTTCTCTGAAACTCCTACTAAAGTGGACGGACAACCAGGGGGTCAATAGTGGAATCCCTACCAGTGTACACACGCAAATTAAAAACATATCCTGTCCTACTCTCAGACAACATATACAGCTTAATTCCATAGCGTGCCCTCTTGCTAGGAATGTACTGCCTAAAAACCAAACGGCCCTTGAACAGCACCAAAGACTCATCAATAGATATTTCTTTCCCTGGAGTATAGATCTCTGAAAATCGATCTACAAAGTGATCAAGAACAGGCCGAATCTTAAAAAGACGGTCACATTCAGGGTGATCTCGTGGCAACGCCAAACCATTATCAACAAAATGCAGCATCCGAAGCAAAAGTAAATACCGATCACGAGTCATAACTGCAGGAAATATGGCCGTTGCCATCAAGGGACTGGTAGACCAATATGAACACATGGACGGCTTCCTTATCAAACCCATCAAAAAAGTCAAACCCAAAAACTTCTTCATCTCTTCCAGATTTGTGGGACTCCACCGGGTAGCTCTAGAATGGGGCCTAAGTCTGGCACTGTTGTCCCTCAAAAACTGTTCAGCATACAAATTAGTCTGCTCAACAATCTCACCCAAAAATACATCATCCATAAACAACTGAAAATACTGTATAGGCAAATAATGTTCACAATCCACTCTACACCCTGCATAACCACTAAAGGCAGGCAACACCGGCTGCACCATGTTTGGATCAACCCAGAGTCCAGCTCTTCCAGTAGGAACCCTAGCAGCCCCAGGCTGCAATCCAGATGCCTCTTGCACCATCGGCACAGTAGTATCCTCCTCTAAATCAGGCACTTCATCTGCACTGAGAGTACCTTCATCATCCGATGATTCCATGTGGAGAGAAAACTCACTGCCTGAATCTTCCCCTCCCTCCTCTCCCTCAGACGCACTGTCAGTCTCATAATCCTGCTCAGAGGAAGATTCAAGAAGCAAACCAACCACCTGCTGAGCAGTAATTCTACGGCTAGCCATAATGCTTACTAATAAAGGCTACTTGTCAAACAAGTCAACAACAACAAACCCTTTGTAAAAAAAAGAAATAAACAAAATGTAGCTTTATCACAAAGACCTATATACTCCAACACTATACCACTCACGTGACAGAAGCAGCTAGACTCACCACCACCTACTCTGCACAGACACAGTAAGGATCAACAATATCCCACTAAAAAAGAAGAAGAAAAAAATTACACATAAGACAATGCAAAACATCGCAAAGAATTTCATGCTCTGAACACTAACAAATATGCTGCCATTATGGCACCACTTACAAAAAAATTCATTCATGCATGACAATAATACTCATTTGGAGTACACACAACAAAAATATTTTTCTTACCAAATAAATGCAATTACGCAAAACTGCAGAACCACAACTGCCGAAACCGCAAACAGGAATCAAAAGCTTTACACTAGAATAAAAAGGAGAAAAAAAACATTACAATCACATATGCAAATAATGCACCAGTCCACACACAATCCACCAGCCAAGCTAAGGGGTAGGTGGGCCTAACAGTATAAATAAAATATTCACCCCCGTAAAAGGGGAGCAACCCTTGCCCTTTTGGCCACTCCCCAACACAAAAATTAAAAAAAACCCTGGTGCCTAGTGGGCATTCCTGCTGCACGATCACATGATCGTGCAGCAGGAATGCACAAAGAGTCATCGGGGGAAAGGAAAACCCTTTCCTTTCCCTCGATGCCTCTTTTGTTGCAAACTCCCCCTCCCCGAGCCAAAACTCACCTTATTTCCCCGACGCGCTGGAAGCAAATGGCTTCCAGCGCGTCGGGAAGCAGTGGAAACCCTCAATGATGTCAGCGTGCCTCGCGCGCTGACGTCATTGATGGGGGCGGGGAGGCAGGGGAAGTCCTTCCCCTGCCTCCTAAAAAAAAAACCCGACGATCGGATTCCCACGGGGGGAGCACTGTTTTCCTTTCCCTCGATGCCTCTTTTGATACAAACCCCCCTCCCCGAGCCAAACCTCACCTGATTTCCCCGACGCGCTGGAAGCAAATGGCTTCCAGCGCGTCGGGGAAGAAAGGGAAACCCTCAATGATGTCAGCGCGCTGACGTCATTGATGGGGCGGGGGAGGCAGGGGAAGCCCTTCCCCTGCCTCCCCAAAAAAAAAACCTAACGATCGGATTCCCACGGGGGAGCGCCAGCGCTTCCCCGTGGGTGGTCTTATGACGAGCTGGACTTGTCATGAGCACACGAGCACTGTGTGCCATGACGAGTCCAGCTCGTCATAGCACCGAAGGGGATAAAGGGTCAGAGCAGGATCTCAGCGGCAGACGAGGAGAAGGAACCTCCTGGTCACAGGAACTACACGAGCATTGCGCTCGAGAAATTCAAGGATGCAAAGACCTCCATCAAGGATTACAGCTAACTTTTCAGGGTGTAAATGGAGAGAAGGCACATCTGCCCTGCATATTTCTCCACGAAGATGCCACCGTTTTGTGCAATACCTCTACTCAACTGGAGTACTTTCTACTGGCTAATCAGTAAGTGCTACCTCGTTGGGTAAATGTATAGCGCCTTACCTACACTACAGCTGCGTAAAGGCCCAGAAGAATTGTCTCCAGTGACCTGGTGTGTCTGTAACTTTGCCACCGCGCCGGAAAGGCGCCGGGGTCTTTGGGTAAACTGTCCATCATAGTGGGGAAAGGGCGGGAAGACGTTGCATACCGAAGGTGTATGTGGGGCAGGGCTTCCATGCGAGTTCACATGCCTCTTGTTTATAAAGGGTCAGAGCGCGATATGAGCAGCAGATGAGGAGAAAGAACCTCCTGGTCACTGGACCTACACGGGGATTGCGCTCGAGAAAATCAAGGATGCACAGACCTTCACCAGGGATTACAGCTAATGTTTGACGGTAGATATGGGCAGAAAGCACTCCTGCTTAGCCTCGACCTTGCTGACGAATTTTTTGTGCTGATTAATGCGTTACCGAATTTGAGCTTCAACTCGGGCACCTGCTTTATTTATATCTGGAAGTGCTTCCTGTTGAGGTTTAATTTTTGTGACAGGAGCATCGTGCCAGAATGAATCCTGCCCTGCGTATTTCTCCACGAAGATGCCACCGTTTTGTGCAATACCTCTACTCAACTGGAGTACTTTCTACTGGCTAATCAGTAAGTGCTACCTCGTTGGGTAAATGTATAGCGCCTTACCTACACTACAGCTGCGTAAAGGCCCAGAAGAATTGTCTCCAGTGACCTGGTGTGTCTGTAACTTTGCCACCGCGCCGGAAAGGCGCCGGGGTCTTTGGGTAAACTGTCCATCATAGTGGGGAAAGGGCGGGAAGACGTTGCATACCGATGGTGTATGTGGGGCAGGGCTTCCATGCGAGTTCACATGCCTCTTGTTTATAAAGGGTCAGAGCGCGATATGAGCAGCAGATGAGGAGAAAGAACCTCCTGGTCACTGGACCTACACGGGGATTGCGCTCGAGAAAATCAAGGATGCACAGACCTTCACCAGGGATTACAGCTAATGTTTGACGGTAGATATGGGCAGAAAGCACTCCTGCTTAGCCTCGACCTTGCTGACGAATTTTTTGTGCTGATTAATGCGTTACCGAATTTGAGCTTCAACTCGGGCACCTGCTTTATTTATATCTGGAAGTGCTTCCTGTTGAGGTTTAATTTTTGAGACAGGAGCATCGTGCCAGAATGAATCCTGCCCTGCGTATTTATCCACGAAGATGCCACCGTTTTGTGCGATACCTCTACTCAACTGGAGTACTTTCTACTGGCTAATCAGTAAGTGCTACCTCGTTGGGTAAATGTATAGCGCCTTACCTACACTGCAGCTGCGTAAAGGCCCAGAAGAATTGTCTCCAGTGACCTTGTGTGTCTGTAACTTTGACACCGCGCCGGAAAGGCGCCGGGGTCTTTGAGTAAGCTGTCCATCATAGTGGGGAAAGGGCGGGAAGACGTTGCATACCGATGGTGTATGTGGGGCAGGGCTTCCATGCGAGTTCACATGCCTCTTGTTTATAAAGGGTCAGAGCGCGATATGAGCAGCAGATGAGGAGAAAGAACCTCCTGGTCACTGGACCTACACGGGGATTGCGCTCGAGAAAATCAAGGATGCACAGACCTTCACCAGGGATTACAGCTAATGTTTGACGGTAGATATGGGCAGAAAGCACTCCTGCTTAGCCTCGACCTTGCTGACGAATTTTTTGTGCTGATTAATGCGTTACCGAATTTGAGCTTCAACTCGGGCACCTGCTTTATTTATATCTGGAAGTGCTTCCTGTTGAGGTTTAATTTTTGAGACAGGAGCATCGTGCCAGAATGAATCCTGCCCTGCGTATTTATCCACAAAGATGCCACCGTTTTGTGCGATACCTCTACTCAACTGGAGTACTTTCTACTGGCTAATCAGTAAGTGCTACCTCGTTGGGTAAATGTATAGCGCCTTACCTACACTACAGCTGCGTAAAGGCCCAGAAGAATTGTCTCCAGTGACCTTGTGTGTCTGTAACTTTGACACCGCGCCGGAAAGGCGCCGGGGTCTTTGAGTAAGCTGTCCATCATAGTGGGGAAAGGGCGGGAAGACGTTGCATACCGATGGTGTATGTGGGGCAGGGCTTCCATGCGAGTTCACATGCCTCTTGTTTATAAAGGGTCAGAGCGCGATATGAGCAGCAGATGAGGAGAAAGAACCTCCTGGTCACTGGACCTACACGGGGATTGCGCTCGAGAAAATCAAGGATGCACAGACCTTCACCAGGGATTACAGCTAATGTTTGACGGTAGATATGGGCAGAAAGCACTCCTGCTTAGCCTCGACCTTGCTGACGAATTTTTTGTGCTGATTAATGCGTTACCGAATTTGAGCTTCAACTCGGGCACCTGCTTTATTTATATCTGGAAGTGCTTCCTGTTGAGGTTTAATTTTTGAGACAGGAGCATCGTGCCAGAATGAATCCTGCCCTGCGTATTTATCCACAAAGATGCCACCGTTTTGTGCGATACCTCTACTCAACTGGAGTACTTTCTACTGGCTAATCAGTAAGTGCTACCTCGTTGGGTAAATGTATAGCGCCTTACCTACACTACAGCTGTGTAAAGGCCCAGAAGAATTGTCTCCAGTGACCTTGTGTGTCTGTAACTTTGACACCGCGCCGGAAAGGCGCCGGGGTCTTTGAGTAAGCTGTCCATCATAGTGGGGAAAGGGCGGGAAGACGTTGCATACCGATGGTGTATGTGGGGCAGGGCTTCCATGCGAGTTCACATGCCTCTTGTTTATAAAGGGTCAGAGCGCGATATGAGCAGCAGATGAGAAAGAACCTCCTGGTCACTGGACCTACACGGGGATTGCGCTCGAGAAAATCAAGGATGCACAGACCTCCATCAGGAATTACAGCTAATGTTTGACGGTAGATATGGGCAGAAAGCACTCCTCCCTCCCTCCCTCGTGGGCATTCCTGCTGCACGATCACATGATCGTGCAGCAGGAATGCACAAAAGAGGCATCGGGGGAAAGGAAAACCCTTTCCTTTCCCTCGATGCCTCTTTTGTTGCAAACTCCCCCTCCCCGAGCCAAAACTCACCTTATTTCCCCGACGCGCTGGAAGCAAATGGCTTCCAGCGCGTCGGGGAAGCAAGGGAAACCCTCAATGATGTCAGCGCGCCTCGCGCGCTGACGTCATTGATGGGGGGGTGGGGGGGGGGGCGGGGGGAGGCAGGGGAAGTCCTTCCCCTGCCTCCTAAAAAAAAAAACCCGACGATCGGATTCCCACGGGGGGAGCGCCAGCGCTTCCCCCGTGGGTGGTCTTATGACGAGCTGGACTCGTCATGAGCACACGAGCACTGTGTGCCATGACGAGTCCAGCTCGTCATAAGCACCGAAGGGGTTAATAACAATGTGTTTATGTTTCAACAGACTCTATATCAACAATTACGAGGGGTGGCAATGGGTGCCAGCTTCTCCCCCAGCTATGCTTGTCTTCACATGGGCTGGTGGGAGGAGCAGGTACTCAAAACCACTCATGAGACCTATTTTACGGAAAATGTCAAAGTGTGGTTGCGGTTCATAGATGATCTCTTTGTTATATGGCAGGGGACCTTGTCTAGTGCACAAGAGTTCATTATTGAACTCAATGACAATGATATCAACCTAAACTTTACCGCAAACATTAGTGCAGAAATTGTGAGTTTTTGGGATATACAAGTCTGTGCCAGAAACAACTGAATAGAAACCAGGGCCTACAGAAAGGAGACTGCAGGCAACACAGTGCTGCATGCATCCAGCTCACACCCACGTCAGCTTATACAGAGCATCCCCTATGGGGAGATGCTTAGATTAAAAAGAATTTGCAGCAATGAAGAAGATTTAAAAGTGGCACAACAGGCCAGTAGAAAAAGGTTTCTGACCAGAGGCTATTCCAAAAAGTGCATCAATATAGCTATCTCATAAACTAATACCTTAGCTAGAGCTGACCTATTAAAAAACTCAAAAACAAATGAAAGGAAACAACTGAAGGTGACAGCCAACTCCAATATTATGGGGCAGGAATTCAGAATGATTTTAAAATTCAGCAAGCAGGAAAAGGCCATTAAACGTAATATCAAAAGGAACTGGCCTATAGTCCTCAATGATCCTATTATAGGGCACCTTTTGCCAAAAAACCTGTCTATCACATACAGCAGGGCGCCTGCCATGAGAGACAGTTTGGTCAAGAGCAATCTGGAGTACCAAACCAGTACATCGGGGCTCTCACAACGAAAGGGTTTCTATAAATGCAAGTAGTGCAAAGCTTGCCAATTTGGCACTAACAAAACATCTTACAGAACCCCCTTTGGCAATCAAGAGAGGACTATTACAAAAGCATTAACCTGCAAGACTCATCACGTCGTGTATGTGCTGGAGTGTTCTTTTGGCCTACGCTATATAGGAAGTGCCATACTTCAGGGACATAAAAGAATACTCCAGCACATATGGGCAATTAAAAATCAGAACGTGACGTATCCTGTAGCATGTCATTTTGGGGAATGTCACAGCTCAGATTCGAGAGATCTAACATATTATCTGATAGATTCCGTGCCACCGAATAGGAGAGGTGGGAATCGGGAGAGGACGTTACGGAGATTTGAAACACGTTACATTCTTGAATTCGATTCCAAGTCTCCGGGCGGACTTAATGCAACTGAAGATCTCTATACTTGTCTCTAGAAATGACTACAGCAATGTACAGTAAGGAACAGGGCAGTAAGAAACAGGGCAGATCATCAACATGTACGGGACAATTGCAACCAATTTTAAATTAGATAAACTGCGAATTATTCGAGTAGCATAGTCGCCCTCCCTATGTATATCACAGTTTTATTTAAATTTTAATCATTTTTTTTGCACACGGGTTAGGCACTGACACTTTAATGGATATAAATATTCCAACACGTAGCACTTTTTTATGCAGTCATAATGTTTACAGAGGTTAGGTTTACAAACAGTGAGAACTGGTTTGCGATTTTGCACAATGTATTATACTGAGATTCAGATGCGATCTTGCTCAATATTATTTTGTGAACAATGGGGTTTACAAGCAGTGAGAACACACTTGCGGTTTTGCACATTTTGTATTATACAGAAATTCAGATGCGAATTTGCACAATGGTATTCTGTGAATAAGTGTACTTGATAATAAGAAATGTTAGGCAATACGGTGATATGATGTTTTAAAATCACATTGAAGTCAATTTTAATTGATTTTAAGGATCATTAATGTATTTATACATGGATGCACATTGCCAAATATATAGTCATTTAAAATATAATGATGATGTTTAAAAAGTACCAAACAAAATATCGAATAAGAAATGTGAGAACAACCAGTCTGTTTTCCATGGCTGTTGACTGCTAAGATATTGCACATGTCACTTTAAGAAAAAAAGGAAAATATGGTAGAAAAGAGGAAGTGAATCTGTGATGCGCGTCATGTGATCAAGGCCCTCCGCGGCTGAAACGCGTAATGGTGATTTGCTGCTAAAGAAAAATAAAAGGAACTTTATGCACTTATTTGGTGTCCGTGCTCCAGTCTTTTGGGGACAGCTGCAGAAGGGAGTGGAGAAACGCAGAGTATATATATATATATATATATATATATATATATATATATATATATATATATAATTATATATATATATCTATATATATATATATATATAGATATATATATCCACATGAAAATCCAAGAGTGTCCAGTCACACCGGCACTACACAAGGACACAGACTCCACAGCAGTTGAAGTGGCAAGGTGTTTATTAATTAACCATCATTGTCCAAAGACGCGTTTCGGCCGCCAGACATGCGGCCTTGTTCACATTATATATATACACACAAAATTCCTCCAAAACTCATGAAGAAGTCTGTACTCAAGGTGTAAGTATTCTCTTTGATGTTATTGGCAGACAATGATGCTTAAATGCAGCAGCACATGGGTCAAATCAAACTGAAATAGTAAAAATACTTCCATGCTCAGAACCATTTAAAATTTATGGAATCATTGACCATTGTCTTTAAATAAATCACCGACTAGTGTCATAATGGTGCGAGCAAAAATAAAAAACCATACTGTGCAAAAATGTCACAATTTCAAAAAACCAGCATTTGTTTTAAGTTGCTGCTTTAAAAATAATTTCAGTCTCTGCAATTGTATTCCTTTGCATACACCTCACCACTCGGCAACTGCCTTCCGTGGCCCCAGCTCCGAAGTGTCTCCGTCATCAGAAAAGGAACACTTGCCTTCCTTCCATTACCTTCGGGGGCACTCGTTTCACAAGTCATGACCTTCGTGCAGATGCGGTTTTGTCTGAGTGCACCAGAACGCTGGGGGTGCAGCTAATGACGTCACTGCTGGCGTCTTAACTTAACATCCACAAAATTCCTCCAAAACTCATGAAGAAGTCTGCACTTGAGGTTTAAGTATTCTCTTTGATTTTATTGGCAGACAATAATGTTTAAATGCAGCAGCTTGGATTCAGGATGCATTTCGGCTTTCCTTGCATCCTTTATCGACTGTTAAGAATGCTGCTATCCTGCCATTATTTAAATACTTGCATATATATTCACGGAAAAAAACACAGGTTACAGGAATGTTATAGTTAGGCTGACATTTCACTTGTACTAAACCTGTGAAATTCAGCCTTTATAGTTAGCTGAGCTAACTATAACTCGCGCCCCGCAGTGCACTGCTGATGATGTCACATATTACATCACTCATGACTTAGTCATTGACATCACTGATGACATCATCCACATAATTTCTGATGCACCTACTCACACCCTAATATAACCTTTCATACACCCACTCCAAAATGCAGACTACCATTCTCGAAACCATAGACACACCAATACCAATTAGTACATACCCACTCACTGATTCATAGGTCTACACACATACCATTCACTTACATACAGCCACTCTTACATGCAGTCACTCACCAATACAGCCACTGATATATATGCACTCATACACCCATACGGATGCTCGAAAACACCGCCACTCACCCACAGAGTTACTCACACACCTAGTCACTCACCCAAAGAGTCAATCACACTGCCATTTACTCACCTATACACTTATACACACACCACCTCGCTTATTCATACAGATACTAACACATACTTACTCAGTTATACAATCACTGACACAAGCACACACTCATCTGTTCAGCCACTCTCACAATCACTCACTCTCACATACAGTCACTTATATACTCCAACACTCACCTATACGGCCTCACACATATGCAGTTACTCACCCATATACTACTGTGACATCCGTTCACTCACCAACACAGCCTTACGTAAACTCACTCACACATACAGCCCCTTGCAGATGCACTCAGGAACCCATTCACCTAGTGAATCACCCACTCACATATCCATGCAAAGAGTCGCCCATCCCCCCATCCACCCAAACAGGTACTCAGGCACCCAAATAGGTACTCAGACAACCAATCAATAACCCATATAGACACTCATCTAGCTACTCACCAATCCAAGCAGCCACTTACACACCAACTGACAGACTGATACAGACATTCACACAGATTAGTCACGCACCCATACAGTCACTGAGACACGTATAATCACTCACTTACACAGTCAGTCACGCACCCACTGAATCATCCATACAGACACTCATACACCCATTCATTCTTCAGTACACCTTGGCGTATATATATATGTGATCAAGGCCCTCCGGGGCTGAAACGCGTTGTGGCCGGCAACTGCTGAAAGGAAACAATAAAGCACTATTTGCACAGAATTTGGTGTCCGTGCTTCTATCTCGGCGAGGATAACAAGCCAGTGAGGAGTGGAGGAGATTGGCGCATATATATATATATATATATATATATATATATATTCACTGAAAAAAACATAGGTTTTAGGGACAGTTATAGTTAGTTGGACATTTCACTCGTACAAAACCATAGCAATTCCCCCGTTATAGTTAGTTCAGCTAACTATAACTCGCGCCCCGCAATGCACTGCTGATGACGTCACATATTACATCACTCATGACATGGCCAGTGACATCACTGATGACATCACTGATGACATCTCAAATGACATCACTGATGACATCACTGATGACATCATCCAATGACTGTGTGTTTCTGTAAAGTTTAAATATGTTTAATATATTTAGGGAAAGGCGTATTGAAGAATGAGTGGGTGTATAAGTGTCTGAATGGATGATTTACTACGTGAGTGACTGACTCTACAAGTGAGTGATTAAATGTATCTTACTGAATGTCTGTATCCGTCTGTCTGTTGGTTTGTAAGCGGCTGCATGGCTTTCTGAATAGCTACATGAGTGTCTACATGGGTTATTGATTGATTGTCTGAGTATCTGTATGGGTGCCTGAGTGTTTGTGTGGGTGGGGTGTGTGTGCATCTGTGCATAGATGTGTGAGTTGGTGATTCACTGGGTGCATGGTTTCAAGAGTGCATCTGTGATGGACTGTATGGGTGGGTGATTGTGTGTATGGGTGTGTTAGCGATTGAACATATATCTCAGTGGTACATGTGTGAGTAACTACATATGTGCAAGGCAGTATATATGTGTGTTGGAGTATATAAATGGCTATAAGTGAGAGTGTGTTATTGTGAGAGTGGCTGTACGGATGCGTGTGTACTTGTATCAGTGATTGTATAAGAGCGTAAGAATGTACTAGTATTTGTATGAGTAAGTGAGCTGGTGTGTGTATAACTGTATAGGTGAGTAAATGGGTGTGTGATTAAGTTTTTGCATGACTGACTAGGTGTGTGAGTACCTCTATGGATGAGTGGCGGTGTGTGAGTGTTTATATAGGTGTATGAGTGCATATGATAGTCCTGTACTGAGTGACTAAGTATGAGTGACTGTACGGGTGAGTGAGTGGATGTGTGTGTAGACCTAAGAATCAGTGAGTGGGTATGTCGTTTTTGGTGTTGGAGTGTCTATGGTTTTGAGAATGGCAGTCTGTAATTTAGAGTGGGTGTATCAAAATTTATATTAGGGTGTGAGAAGATGCATGAAATTATCACATGGATGATGTCATCAGTGATGTCATTTGAGATGTCATCAGTGATGTCATCAGTGATGTCACTGACCATGTCATGAGTGATGTAATATGTGACGTCATCAGCAGTGCATTGCGGGGCGCGAGTTATAGTTAGCTGAACTAACTATAACGGGGGATTTCTATGGTTTTGTACGAGTGAAATGTCCAACTAACTATAACTGTCCCTAAAACCTATGGGTTTTTTAGTGAATTTCAAAGGTTTTTTAAATGCTAATTTCTAACTATAACGTGTCTGAAACCTATGGTTTTTTCAGTGAATTTCAAAGGTTTTTAAATGCTAATTTCTAACTATAACGTGCCTGAAACCTATGATTTTTTAAGTGAATTTCAAAGGTTTTTTAAATGCTAGTTTCTAACTATGCCTACAGAGGTAGGACATGTGAAGAAAGAAGAAAAAACGCACAGAAAGAAGCAAAAGATGTGCAGAAAGAACCAACAGAGGAGCAGAAAGAGGCCTTGTTGCAAAATCATCCTGTGCCCACAACTTTTCAGACAGGTACTGGTGGTAACTGACTCTGACTAACCAGAGCCAGTGCTATGCTAAAAACACTTAGAATACAGTGAAAACACCTACATACACTAGGGAACACTATGCGTTGGGGTACCCCTGTGATTAGCATGACCTCCTCTGCAAGTCCCTAGTACATAATAGGGCAGGGGATTAAAACTACCTCTTAAAACGCGCTACAGGGCGCGTTTGCACAGTGGTGAAGGGAGGGGGCCTGAGGTGACATGTGTGCAAACACACGCCGTGGCGCGTTTTAAGTTGCGGGATTAAGTCCCCTTGAATTCTGAGGGTCCCTGGGGCCCAACTAGCCCCCCAGGTACCTACAGTGAGGACCACAGAGCTGAGTTGCAGAGAGGCGTTCCGAGGCCACGCACCTTTTTCACCTCTCTGCAACGCAACTCTGTTGTGCTTACTGAAGGTACCTGGTGGGCTAGTTGGCCCCCAGGGTCCCTCAGGATTCAAAGGGAATTAATTCCCCAACTTAAAACCACCACAGGGCGTGTTTGCGCACATGTCACCTGAGGCCCCGCCCCCTCCCTTCACCACTGTGCAAACGCGCCCCGTGGTGCGTTTTAAGTTGGGGGATTAGGTCACCTTGAATCCTGAGGGTCCCTGGGGCCCAACTAGCCCACTAGGTACTTCCAGTAAGCACCACAGGCCTGCTTTGCAACGCCTGTAACAAATTGTGCAGTTGTGTTTAGGTAGTGAAGAGGGTCGTGCTGGGGGTAGTGTTTTAGGGTTTAGGGTAGTGCAGTGGTGTTTGTGTAGTGTAGGGGGTCATGCTGGGGGTAGATTTAGGGTTTAGGGTAGTGCAGTGGTGTTTGGGTAGTGTAGGGAGTCGTGCTAGGGGGAGTGTTTTAGGGTTTAGGGTAGTGCAGTGGTGTTTGGGTAGTGTAGGGGGTCGTGCTGGGGGTAGTGTTTTAGGGTAGTGCAGTGGTGTTTGGGTAGTGTAGGGGGTCATGCTGGGAGTAGTGATTTAGGGTAGTGCAGTGGTGTTTGGGTAATGTAGGGGGTACTGCTGGGGGTAGTGTTTTAGGGTTTAGGGTAGTGCAGTGGTGTTTGGGTAGTGTAGGGGTACTGCTGGGGGTAGTTTTTTAGGGTTTAGGGTAGTGCAGTGGTGTTTGTGTAGTGGTTCGTGCTGGGGTAGTTTTTTAGGGTTTAGGGTAGTGCAGTGGTGTTTGTGTAGTGTAGGGGGTAGTGTTTTAGGGTTTAGGGTAGTGCAGTGGTGTTTGTGTAGTGTAGGAGGTCGTGTTTTAGGGTTTAGGGTAGTGCAGTGGTCTTTGGGTAGTGTAGGGAGTCGTGCGGGGGTAGTGTTTTAGGGTTTAGGGTAGTGTAGGGGTCATGCGGGGGTAGTGTTTTAGGGATTAGGGTAGTGCATTGGTGTTTGGGTAGTGTAGGGGTCATGCGGGGGTAGTGTTTTAGGGTTTAGGGCAGTGCAGTGGTGTTCGGGCAGTGTAGGGGTGGTGTTTCAGGGTTTAGGGCAGTGCAGTGGTGTTCGGGCAGTGTAGGGGGTCGTGCAGGGGGTGGTGTTTCAGGGTTTAGGGCAGTGGTGTTTGGGCAGTGTAGGGGGTCGTGCTGGGGGTGGTGTTTCAGGGTTTGGGGCAGTGCAGTGGAGTTCGAGCAGTAAAGGGGTCGTGCTGGGGGTGGTGTTTCAGGGTTTAGGGCAGTGCAGTGGTGTTCGGGCAGTGTAGGGGTGGTGCAGGGGGTGGTGTTTCAGGGTTTAGGGCAGTGCAGTGGTGTTCGGGCAGTGTAAGGGGTGGTGCAGGGGGTGGTGTTTCAGGGTTTAGGGCAGTGCAGTGGTGTTCGGGCAGTGTAGGGGGTCATGCAGGGGTGGTGTTTCAGGGTTTAGGGCAGTGCAGTGGTGTTCGGGCAGTGTAGGGGGTCGTGCTGGGGCTGGTGTTTCAGGGTTTAGGGCAGTACAGTGGTGTTCAGGCAGTGTAGGGGGTCGTGCTGGGGCTGGTGTTTCAGGGTTTAGGGCAGTGCAGTGGTGTTCGGGCAGTGTAGGGGGTTGTGCTGGGGCTGGTGTTTCAGGGTTTAGGGCAGTGCAGGGGTGTTCGGGCAGTGTAGGTGGTCGTGCTGGGGCTGGTGTTTCAGGGTTTAGGGCAGTGCAGTGGTGTTCGGGCAGTGTAGGGGGTCATGCTGGGGCTGGTGTTTCAGGGTTTAGGGCAGTGCAGTGGTGTTCGGGCAGTGTAGGGGGTCTTGCTGGGGCTGGTGTTCCAGAGTCTAGGGCAGTGCAGTGGTGTTCGGGCAGTGTAGGGGGTCGTGCTGGGGGTGGTGTTTCAGGGTTTAGGGCAGTGCAGTGGTGTTCGGGCAGTGTAGGGGGTCGTGCTGGGGCTAGTGTTTCAGGATTTAGGGCAGAGCAATGGTGTTCAGGCAGTGTAGGGGGTTTTGCTGGAGGTGGTGTTTCAGGGTTTAGCGCAGTGCAGTGGTGTTCGTGCAGTGTAGGGGGTGGTGTTTCAGGGTTTAGGGCAGTGGTGTTCAGGCAGTGTAGGGGGTCTTGCTGGGGTTGATGTTTCAGGGTTTAGGGAGGTGCAGTGGTGTTCGGGCAGTATAGGGAGTCGTGCTGGGCGTGGTGTTTCAGGGTTTAGGGCAGTGCAGTGGTGTTCCGGCAGTGTAGGAGGTCATGCAGGGGTGGTGTTTCAGGGCTTAGGGCAGTGCAGTGGTGTTTGGGCAGTGTAGGGGTCGTGCTGGGGGTGGTGTTTCAGGGTTTAGGGCAGTGCAGTGGTGTTCGGGCAGTGTAGGGTGTCGTGCTGAGGGGTGGTGTTTCAGGGTTTAGGGCAGTGCAGTGGTGTTCGGGCAGTGTAGGGGTCGTGCAGGGGTGGTGTTTCAGGGTTTAGGGCAGTGCAGTGGTGTTCGGGCAGTGTAGGGGGTCGTGCAGGGGGTGGTGTTTCAGGGTTTAGGGCAGTGCAGTGGTGTTCGGCCAGTGTAGGTGGTCTTGCTGGGGGTGGTGTTTCAGGCTTTAGTGAAGTGGTGTTCGGGCAGTGTAGGGGGTCTTGCTGGGGGTGGTGTTTCAGGGTTTAGGGCAGTGCAGTGGTGTTCGGGCAGTGTAGGGGTCTTGCTGGGGCTGGCGTTTCAGGGTTTAGGGCAGTGCAGTGGTGTTCTGGCAGTGTAGGGGTCGTGCTGGGGCTGGTGTTTGAGGGTTTAGGGTAGTGCAGTGGTGTTCGGGCAGTGTAGGGGTCGTGCTGGGGCTGCTGTTTCAGGGTTTAGGGCAGTGCAGTGGTGTTCGGGCAGTGTACGGGGTTGTGCAGGGGCTGGTGTTTCAGGGTTTAGGGCAGTGCAGTGGTGTTCGGGCAGTGTAGGGGGTCGTGCTGGGGCTGCTGTTTCAGGGTTTAGGGCAGTGCAGTGGTGTTCGGGCAGTGTAGGGGGTCGTGCTGGGGCTGCTGTTTCAGGGTTTAGGGCAGTGCAGTGGTGTTCGGGCAGTGTACGGGGTTGTGCAGGGGGTGGTGTTTCAGGGTTTAGGGCAGTGGTGTTTGGGCAGTGTAGGGGGTCGTGCTGGGGGTGGTGTTTCAGGGTTTGGGGCAGTGCAGTGGAGTTCGAGCAGTAAAGGGGGTCGTGCTGGGGGTGGTGTTTCAGGGTTTAGGGCAGTGCAGTGGTGTTCGGGCAGTGTAGGGGGTGGTGCAGGGGTGGTGTTTCAGGGTTTAGGGCAGTGCAGTGGTGTTCGGGCAGTGTAAGGGGTGGTGCAGGGGGTGGTGTTTCAGGGTTTAGGGCAGTGCAGTGGTGTTCGGGCAGTGTAGGGGGTCATGCAGGGGTGGTGTTTCAGGGTTTAGGGCAGTGCAGTGGTGTTCGGGCAGTGTAGGGGGTCGTGCTGGGGCTGGTGTTTCAGGGTTTAGGGCAGTACAGTGGTGTTCAGGCAGTGTAGGGGGTCGTGCTGGGGCTGGTGTTTCAGGGTTTAGGGCAGTGCAGTGGTGTTCGGGCAGTGTAGGGGGTTGTGCTGGGGCTGGTGTTTCAGGGTTTAGGGCAGTGCAGTGGTGTTCGGGCAGTGTAGGTGGTCGTACTGGGGCTGGTGTTTCAGGGTTTAGGGCAGTGCAGTGGTGTTCGGGCAGTGTAGGGGGTCATGCTGGGGCTGGTGTTTCAGGGTTTAGGGCAGTGCAGTGGTGTTCGGGCCGTGTAGGGGGTCTTGCTGGGGCTGGTGTTTCAGCGTCTAGGGCAGTGCAGTGGTGTTCGGGCAGTGTAGGGGGTCGTGCTGGGGGTGGTGTTTCAGGGTTTAGGGCAGTGCAGTGGTGTTCGGGCAGTGTAGGGGGTCGTGCTGGGGCTAGTGTTTCAGGATTTAGGGCAGAGCAATGGTGTTCAGGCAGTGTAGGGGTTTTTTCTGGAGGTGGTGTTTCAGGGTTTAGCGCAGTGCAGTGGTGTTCGTGCAGTGTAGGGGTGGTGTTTCAGGGTTTAGGGCAGTGGTGTTCAGGCAGTGTAGGGGGTCTTGCTGGGGTTGATGTTTCAGGGTTTAGGGAGGTGCAGTGGTGTTCGGGCAGTATAGGGAGTCGTGCTGGGCGTGGTGTTTCAGGGTTTAGGGCAGTGCAGTGGTGTTCCGGCAGTGTAGGAGGTCATGCAGGGGGTGGTGTTTCAGGGCTTAGGGCAGTGCAGTGGTGTTTGGGCAGTGTAGGGGGTCGTGCTGGGGGTGGTGTTTCAGGGTTTAGGGCAGTGCAGTGGTGTTCGGGCAGTGTAGGGTGTCGTGCTGAGGGGTGGTGTTTCAGGGTTTAGGGCAGTGCAGTGGTGTTCGGACAGTGTAGGGGGTCGTGCAGGGGTGGTGTTTCAGGGTTTAGGGCAGTGCAGTGGTGTTCGGGCAGTGTAGGGGGTCGTGCAGGGGGTGGTGTTTCAGGGTTTAGGGCAGTGCAGTGGTGTTCGGCCAGTGTAGGTGGTCTTGCTGGGGGTGGTGTTTCAGGCTTTAGTGAAGTGGTGTTCGGGCAGTGTAGGGGGTCTTGCTGGGGGTGGTGTTTCAGGGTTTAGGGCAGTGCAGTGGTGTTCGGGCAGTGTAGGGGGTCTTGCTGGGGCTGGCGTTTCAGGGTTTAGGGCAGTGCAGTGGTGTTCTGGCAGTGTAGGGGTCGTGCTGGGGCTGGCGTTTGAGGGTTTAGGGTAGTGCAGTGGTGTTCGGGCAGTGTAGGGGGTCGTGCTGGGGCTGCTGTTTCAGGGTTTAGGGCAGTGCAGTGGTGTTCGGGCAGTGTACGGGGTTGTGCAGGGGCTGGTGTTTCAGGGTTTAGGGCAGTGCAGTGGTGTTCGGGCAGTGTAGGGGTCGTGCTGGGGGTGGTGTTTCAGGGTTTAGGGCAGTGCAGTGGTGTTCGGGCAGTGTAGGGGGTCGTGCTGGGGCTGGTGTTTCATGGTTTAGGGCAGTGCAGTGGTGTTCGGGCAGTGTAGGGGGTCGTGCTGGGGCTGGTGTTTCAGGGTTTAGGGCAGTGCAGTGGTGTTCGGGCAGTGTAGGGGTCATGCTGGGGGTGGTGTTTCAGGGTTTAGGGCAGTGCAGTGGTGTTCGGGCAGTGTAGGGGGTCTTGCTGGGGGTGGTGTTTCAGGGTTTAGGGCAGTGGTGTTCGGGCAGTGTAGGGGTCTTGCTGGGGGTGATGTTTCAGGGTTTAGGGCAGTGCAGTGGTGTTCGGGCAGTGTAGGGGGTCTTGCTGGGGGTAGTGTTTAGGGGTTTAGGGCAGTGCAGTGGTGTTTGTGCAGTGTAGGGGGTCGTGCTGGGGGTGGTGTTTCAGGGTTTAGGGCAGTGCAGTAGTGTTCGGGCAGTGTAGGGGATCGTGCAGGGGGTGCTGTTTCAGGGTTTAGGGCAGTGCAGTGGTGTTCGGGCAGTGTAGGGGTCGTGCTGGGGGTGGTGTTTCAGGGTTTAGGGCAGTGCAGTGGTGTTCGGGCAGTGTAGGGGGTCGTGCAGGGGGTGGTGTTTCAGGGTTTAGGGCAGTGCAGTGGTGTTCGGGCAGTGTAGGGGTCGTGCTGGGGCTGGTGTTTCAGGGTTTAGGGCAGTGCAGTGGTGTTCGGGCAGTGTAGGGGGTCTTGCTGGGGGTGGTGTTTCAGGGTTTAGGACAGTGGTGTTCGGGCAGTGTAGGGGGTCTTGCTGGGGGTGATGTTTCAGGGTTTAGGGCAGTTAAGTGGTGTTCGGACAGTGTAGGGGGTCTTGCTGGGGGTAGTGTTTCAGGGTTTAGGGCAGTGCAGTGGTGTTCGTGCAGTGTAGGGGGTCGTGTTGGGGATGGTGTTTCAGGGTTTAGGGCAGTGCAGTAGTGTACGGGCAGTGTAGGGGGTCGTGCAGGAGGTGGTGTTTCAGGGTTTAGGGCAGTGGTGTTCGGGCAGTGTAGGGGGTCGTGCTGGGGGTGGTGTTTCAGGGTTTAGGGCAGTGCAGTGGTGTTCCGGCAGTGTAGGGGGTCGTGCTGGGGTGGTGTTTCAGGGTTTAGGGCAGTGGTGTTCGGGCAGTGTAGGGGGTCTTGCTGGGGGTGATGTTTCAGGGTTTAGGGCAGTGCAGTGGTGTTCGGGCAGTGTAGGAGGTCTTGCTGGGGGTAGTGTTTCAGGGTTTAGGGCAGTGCAGTGGTGTTCGGGCAGTGTAGGGGGCGTGCTGGGGGTTGTGTTTCAGGGTTTAGGGCAGTGCAGTGGTGTTCGGGCAGTGTAGGGGGTCGTGAAGGGGGTGGTGTTTCAGGGTTTAGGGCAGTGCAGTGGTGTTCGGGCAGTGTAGGGGGTCGTGCTAGGGTTAGTGTCTCAGGGTTTAGGGCAGTGCAGTGGTGTTCAGGCAGTGTAGGGGGTCGTGCAGGGGCTGGTGTTTCAGGGTTTAGGGTAGTGGTGTTCGGGCAGTGTAGGGGGTCGTGCTGGGGATAGTGTTTTAGGGTTTAGGGTAGTGCAGTGGTGCTTGTGTAGTGTAGGGGGTCGTGCTGGGGGTAGTGTTTTAGGGTTTAGGGTAGTGCAGTGGTGTTTGTGTAGTGTAGGGGTCATGTTTTAGGGTAGTGCAGTGGTGTTTGGGTAGTGTAGGGGTCGTGCTGGGGGTAGTGTTTTAGGATTTAGGTTAGTGCAGTGGTGTTTGGGTAGTGTAGGGGTCATGCTGGGGTAGTGTTTTAGGGTTTAAGGTAGTGCAGTGGTGTTTGTGTAGTGTAGGGGGTCGTGCTGGGGGTAGTGTTTTAGGGTTTAGGGTAGTGCAGTGGTGCTTGTGTAGTGTAGGGGGTCATGCTGGGGGTAGTGTTTTAGGGTTTAGGGTGGTGCAGTGGTGTTTGTGTAGTGTAGGGGGTCATGTTTTAGGGTAGTGCAGTGGTGTTTGGGTAGTGTAGGGGGTCGTGCTGGGGGTAGTGTTTTAGGATTTAGGTTAGTGCAGTGGTGTTGGGGTAGTGTTTTAGGGTTTAGGGTAGTGCAGTGGTGTTTGTGTAGTGTAGGGGTCATGCTGGGGGTAGTGTTTTATGGTTTAGGATAGTGCAGTGGTGCTTGTGTAGTGTAGGGGGTCTTGCTGGGGGTAGTGTTTTAGGGTTTAGGGTAGTGCAGTGGTGTTTTTGTAGTGTAGGGGGTCATGTTTTAAGATGCAACGCTCCAATACCTGACCAGTCTGCACTACATAAAACTGCAAAAAACTAAAAATAAAAAGTGTTTTTCACACTTTTGTCATTGGGCTATATGTGGGCTACATCTGGGTAATATTTGTGCTACATTTGGGCTCTCTTTTCACTGGTGGCCATCTTGGAAGACTTCTTTGTTATGAAGTTTCCTAATTTCCTCATTTACTACAGTCTCCTCAGTAGGAAATGCTTTCAGTTTTTTACTTTGATTCCATCAAGAAGGCATTCAGATGTGTCACACATTTGCCATAAATTCAGAATGTTAGCACTCTAGTTGTTCATTAGATCACTGTAGTAAAGCTACTGCTCACCAAGGAGTTAACTGGAAGTCTACTGCTGGTATTGAAAGTGATTGTTTCAGTCTGCATGTCAGAATTTTCTAATGAAATAGAAGAGGATTTGAGATCTCACTTAAAACATGCACTAAATTTTCTTTTTGCAGCACTAACCATAATTTCTATGGCAAAATGAACCCCCTCATTTTGTTCCTTTTTAAATTAAATGTTTTAAGTGTTACCAGTTTATTCCAATCAAGATGGCTTCAGGTGTGCCATACTTTTGTCATAAGTAAGACTGTTAGCACTCTAGTTGTTCTTTAGAACACTCTGGGAAGCTGCAGTAGAACACAAAGGCATCAACTGACAGGCTGCTCCTGTTGAAATATAACAGGAAGATATTTGAGATCTCACTTAAAACATGTCCTAATTTTTCTTTCTACAGCACTAACCATAATTTCTATGGCAAAATGAACCCCCTCATTTTGTTCCTTTTTAAATTAAATGTTTTAAGTGTTACCAGTTTATTCCAATCAAGATGGCTTCAGGTGTGCCATACTTTTGTCATAAGTAAGACTGTTAGCACTCTAGTTGTTCTTTAGAACACTCTGGGAAGCTGCAGTAGAACACAAAGGCATCAACTGACAGGCTGCTCCTGTTGAAATATAACAGGAATATATTTGAGATCACACTTGAAACATGTCCTAATTTTTCTTTCTACAGCACTAACCATAATTTCTATGACAAAATGAACCCCATCATTTTGTTCCTTTTTAAATTAAATGTTTTAAGTGTTACCAGTTTATTCCAATCAAGATGGCTTCAGGTGTGCCATACTTTTGTCATAAGTAAGGCTGTTAGCACTCTAGTTGTTCTTTAGAACACTCTGGGAAGCTGCAGTAGAACACAAAGGAATCAACTGACAGTCTCTGCCCTTGTTGGATGTACATGTTTTACTGAGAATGTCAGACTTCATTCTCACATGACTGAGAAAGATAATGTGAATTTACAGAAAATATGCTCTCATTTTAGCTTCTGGAGCACCTTCCAAAACTGTATGGGACAAGCATGTGAAAATAGTTTTCTCTCAAACATGATTCATGATATCCCAGCAGAAGGTTTTTCACAGGGTAAAATCACCTTAGAACACAACACAATTCCTGAAATTAGTATGGTACCACCAACAAATGAATTCTAATGTAACTAAAGTCTGTTATCACCCTTTATAGTTCTCCTTTTGGTAACCCTCAAAATCTTTGATTCACTACAATGCATTTCAATGGGGTACTATCATTTATATTGGTCCCAAGATGGCTGCCAGCAATTCCAGGATGAAGTGCTGACAGCCAATCAGATCTCACAATGACATGTGTGGTTAGGCTCCGCCCAGATATATATGTGTTTTTACTTTTGATTTTCTCAGCAACTACTGAACGGATTTACACCATTTAACAAAAAGGGTTCTTTCTGAACCAAGAACTACCTCTTTGCCAAATTTGGTGTAATTCCGTTCAGCAGTTCGGGCTGTAGCCTTGCATAAGGTTTCCTATGGGAAATTGATTTTCTGACTCTTATTTTTTTAATTTCTCCGCAACTACTGAACGGATTTACACCATTTAACAAAAGGGTTCTTTCTGAACCAAGAACTACCTTTTGCCAAATTTTGTGTAATTCCGTTCAGCAGTTCGGGCTGTAGCCGTGTCTAAAGTTTCCTATGGGAAAATGAATGGGGAAAACACGTTTTGGGACCCCCTTTTTCTCGGCCCCCGCTTGACAAATCACCCCGAAACTTTCAGGGTAGGAGCGGACCGGAGCGGGCCATAAAGTTTGAAAATTTCGCGAAGATTCGTCAACCGACGCAAGAGCTATTTCAAATAGAATGTCGCGGATTTCCTATGGAAAATAGGTCCTAACTATAACTATCTACTGGCGACCGCCAGTAGATAATATATATAACATTCTTAAACTTTTTAGAAACGCTCACACTCACTGGATGATGTCATCAGTGATGTCATCAGTGATGTCATTTGAGATGCCATCAGTGATGTCATCAGTGATGTCACTGACCATGTCAGGAGTGATGTAATATGTGACGTCATCAGCAGTACATTGCGGGCGCGAGTTATAGTTAGCTCAGCTAACTATAACGGCTGAATTTCACAGGTTTTGTACAAGTGAAATGCCAGCCTAACTATAACTTTCTTGTGACCTGTGTTTTTTTCCATGAATTTCTAAAGTTTTTTAAATGCTAATTCCTAACTATAACGTTCCTGAAACCTGTTTTTTTCAGTGAATTTCTAAGGTTTTTTAAATGCTAATTCCTAACTATAATGTCCCTGACACCTTTGTTTTTTTCAGAGAATTTCTAAGTTTTTTTAACTAGCAGTTACGTTTGCAGAGTGATGGAGAAAAGGGGCTGGGCCTCCAACCAGCTCTCAGGAATTCCACCGCGTAGGACTTACAGAAGGTAGCAGGAGGGGCTCTTGGCCCCCAAGGTCCCTCTAAGGTAAAGTGGACTTCATCCCCCAACCAGCAGTGTGCCAGGAGTCATGTTTGCAGAGTGGTGGAGAAAGGGGGGCATGGCCTCCGAAGACCCCTTAGCAATCCCACTATGTGGGACTTACTGGAGGTAACAAGAGAGGTAGTTGGTCCCAAGGATGTCCTTGTGGGCCATTCACCCCTCCTGTTACCTCCAGTAAGTCCCACACGGCAGGATCGCTGAGTTCTGATAACAGGCCACGCCCCCTTTCTCCACCAGTCTGCAAACCCGCCTCCTGGTGTGCTCTTGGTTGGGGGAGGAAGTCCCCTTCACTGCTGGGGGACCTTAGGGGCTAACTAGCCTACCTGGTAACTTCAGTAAGCCCCACACAGTGGGATTGCTGTGAGGTGGCTGCAGGCCACGCCCCCTTTCTCCACCACTCTGCAAAGCGCCTCCTGGCACATTCTTGGTTGGGGCCCCCTTCCCTTTATCCTGTTTGTGCCCCGGCAACCCCATCCCACGGGGCTAGGCCATATTTTTTTAAACCTCGAGATCACCAAATGTGGCAACATAGTCACCCCTCTCAAACCCGCCAGACCAGGCCGACCCCAAAAACATACCAGTTGGTTCACCGCAGACCGTAAATCCACCAAATGTAGCGGCGAATGACTGGAAAGGATCTGGCACACCAGCAAGGAGCTTAACAACAAGCTAATTTCAAACTGGCTCTCAACAAATACCATCAACTCCTGAAGAAACCAAAAAAAGGACTCCCTGACCACCCACCACAAAGCCAGCTCCAACCACAGCATTATCAAAGAGTTCTCCCACCCCCTTAAATCCGAAAACACCTTCACCCCCTTTGCGACACCCTTGCAGATTTAATTCACAGCAAAATCTCAATCATCTATGAACACTTCAACCCCATCCACACATTACCAGCATCAACAGCCTCCTCAACCTCACTGAGTCCAACTCAAACCCAAGGTTCACAACGTGGGACCATCTCACCATGCAGAGCACTGCCACCAACATGAGCTCCATCCACTCAGGAGCACCCAGGGACCCCTGCCCCCACCACATGCTCAATCAGGGGAACAGCACCATCAGCAAGGAACTCACCTCAATCCTCAATGCATCCATCACCTTTGCCTCCTTCCCAATGCAATGGAAACATGCATAAGTCAAGCCACTCCTCAAAAAACCTTCTGCAGACCCAGAAGAGCTCAACAACTACCGGCCCATCTTCCGGCTCTCTTTCCCTGCACAATTTGTGGAAAAAACAATCAACCAGCAACTCACAAACTACCTTGAGAACAATCACCTCCTAGACCCATCCCAATCAGGGTTTCACTCAAATCACAGCACAGAATCTGCCCTACTCACAGCCACAAATGACATCAGGTCTCTCCTAGACCAGGGAGAAACCACAGCCCTAATCCTCCTCAACCTCTCAGCAGCCTTTGACACCATGTCCCACTACACCCTCTTAAAAAGACTCCACCAGATAGGGATCCAGGGGGTGCCCTCATATGGATCACATATTTCATCACTGGAAGAACCCAGAGCTTCCGCCTCCCATCCTACACCTTGGGCCCAAAGAACATCATCTGCAGTGTTCCCCTTGGGTCCTCAATGAGTCCAACTCTAATCAACACATACATGGCAACACAACCCATGCATTCACTAAGACACGTTTAATCACTCACTTATACAGTCAGTCACGCACCAACTAAATCATCCATACAGACACTCATACACCCACTCATTCTTCAATACACCTTGGCCTATATATATATAAAACATATTTAAACTTTACAGAAACACACAGTCACTGGATGATGTCATCAGTGATGTCATCAGTGATGTCATTTGAGATGTCATCAGTGATGTCATCAGTGATGTCACTGACCATGTCATGAATGATGTAACATGTGACGCCATCAGCAGTGCATTGCGGGGGTGAGAGTTATAGTTAGCTGAACTAACTATAACGGCCGAATTTCACTGGTTTTGTACGAGTGAAATGTCCAACTAACTATAACGTCCCTGAAACCTGTGTTTTTTTCAGTGAATTTCTAAGGTTTTTTAAATGCTAATTTCTAACTATAACGTCCCTTAAACCTGTGGTTTTTTCAGTGAATTTCTAAGGTTTTTTAAATGCTAATTTCTAACTGTAACGTCCCTGAAACCTGTGGTTTTTTCTGTTAATTTTAAATGCTAATTTCTACCTATAACGTCCCTGAAACCTGTGGTTTTTTCAGTGAATTTCAAAGGTTTTTTAAATGCTAATTTCTAACTATACCTACAGAGGTAGGACATGTGCAGAAAGAGGAATAAAGGCGCAGAAACAAGCAAGAGAAATGCAGAAAGAGGCAACAGAAGTCCAGAAAGACGAAGAAAGGTGCAGAAAGAAGCAAGAAATGTGCACAAAGAACCAACAGAGGAGCAGAAAGAGGCCTTGTTGCAAAGCCATCCTGTGCCCCCAAGTTTTTGCTGACGGGTACTGGTGGTAACTGACTCTGACTAACCAGGCCTAGAGCCAGTGCTATGCTAAAAGACACTTAGAATACAGTGAAAACACCTACATACACTAGGGAACACTATGCATTGGGGTGCCCCTGTGATTGGCATGACCTCCTCTGTAAGGCCCTAGTACATAATAGGGCAGGGGGATTAAAACTACCTCTAAGTCAGAGGTGCAGAAAGATGCTTCTTTAAGTAGTAGTCAGATTTGCAGAGTGGTGGAGAAAGGGTGCTGGGCCTCCGACCAGCGCTCAGGAATTCTGCTGCGTAGGACTTACAGGAGGTACCAGGAGAGCTTCTTGGCCCCCAAAGTCCCTCAGGACTAAATTGGACTTCTTCCCCCATCCCGTAGTCTGCCAGGAGGTGCGTTTGCAGAGTGGTGGAGAAAGGGGGCATGGCCTCCGAAGACGTCTTAGCAATCCCACTGTGTGGGACTTACTGGAGATAAAAAGAGGGGTAGTTGGCCCCCAAGGACATCCTTGGGGGCCAACTCCTCCTCCTATTACCTCCAGTAAGTCCCACACAGCAGGATTGCTAAGTTGTCATAGCAGGCCACGCCCCCTTTCCCCACCACTCTGCAAACACGCCTCCTGGCGTGTTCTAAGTTGGGGTATTAAGTCCCCTTCATTCCTGAGGGTCCCTGGGGGCCAACTAGCCCACCAGGTCCCTCCAGTAAGCGCAACACACCTGGATTGCTGAGAGTGGTTGGAGGCCACGCCCCCTTTTTACACCACTCTGCAAACGCAGCTCCTGGTGCACTGCTGCTCGAGGGATGAAGTCCACTTGTGTCCTGAGGTTTCTTAATTTCAGCCCCGGGGAGGTGGCGGTCCCCGGGGCTTGGGGGGCCAGCGAGGCCCCCCCATGTTTTAAATTTGAATGCCCCGGGGCCACGTGGGGGGGATGGGACCCCCCCCACGCTTTTATAAACAAAGCCCTGGGGAGGTGGCGGTCCCTGGGGCTGTGGGGGGGCCATGTGCCCCCCCGGCATTCAAATTAATAAGCCCCGGGGAGGTGGTGGTCCCCGGGGCTGTGGAAATTAATCACTGATTGCCCCCGGGACCTGTACCACCCGGGGGCTTTTTGAAAACGTTTTTTTTTATTTCTTCGCAGGACTCGGGACCCCAGCGCGAATTCTGCTGTTTAAAAAAAAAATGCTTTTTTTGTCCCTGGGGGTCCTTGTGGGACCCCCTGAGCAGGCCTAGGGGGTCAGGGTGTTTCTACCCTGCCCCCCTTTTCTTCATTTTCATCTTCTTTTTTTCTGATTTCTTGTGACTCGGTTACCGAATGCGAAATTATTTTTTAAGGGCAGGCAGTGTTCTCGGGGATGTTTCATTTTCTTTTTTTTAAATGCATCCCGTTTTCCTTTAAGGAAAACGGGCTGCATTTAAAAAAAAAAAACACGCTTTATTTAAAAGCAGTCCCAGAAATGGTGGTCTGCTGAGCCCAGCAGGCCACCATACCTGGGAGTGCCTGTCATTCCCAATGGGCTCGCAAATTGCGAGAGGTTCATTAATATTAATGAGCCTCGCAATTTGTGACCCCATTGGGAATCGCAAACGGTATTAAACACACTGTTGTACATGGCAAATTGCACCTCGCAAATTGCGACTCGCAAATGAGTCGCAATTTGCGAGGCGCAATTTTGCTGGTCGACATCGGGCCCTTAGTTTTCTCTAATTTTCCTCTTTTTCTTTTGCAACCTTTGTTTTTCATTTACTGCTACCTTTTTCAGTACTCATGATTCTTAAAGTGCTTGTGCTAAATGAGATACTCCATTCCCATCTTTTTTACTACTTATATCTCAGTGCTTAAAAATATTAAAGTGCTCAGGCAAATTTATCATTGTGCAAATGTGCAAAGAATAGAGTACAGGGATCGATTACATAAGTAACTATAATCACACCTCTATAAACATTATAAGATTTGATGGTGGATTACCTATGGTCAGCTTTTACTCAAACATTTTTGTCAGTAGTTATAATCAACTAACTACAAGACAAGGCACTAATGTTGAAACACTCTCTACTAAATACATCAATAAAACTCTCCAATGAATTGTATGTATATAAATGAATTCTGCAGGGTGAGTAGCCCCAAATGGGTACATCATTTACACTTGTGTTATGTTATGTTAATTAATTTTGTAAGGCGCACAGCTACCCAACAGGCGCCAACCTGAGTGGAACAAAAGAAAAACAGAAAATTATTGATTGAACAGCCAAGTTTTCAAACATTTGCGGACGTTCCCATAAACGGTTTCGTTGCGAAGTAGCATGGGAAGAGAATTCCACAAAGAAGGACCTAGACAAGCAAAAGATCGGCCACCCATCCGTGACAGTCTGATCCTGGGAACTGAAATTTTAGCCTGGGTAGTCGACCGAAGAGGGCGTGAGGGCAAGTAAAGGTGGGGACCAAAGCTTGCAGGTACTGAGGAGCCGAGCCAGATTTGATCTTAAACATATAGCTCAAGGCTTTGAATAAAATCCGGTTCTCTACCCTGAGCCAATGGAGTTCACGCAGAGAGCCAGAGATAGAGGCAACTCTGGGAACCTGGCATTGCAATCTGGCAGCAGCATTCTGCACCACCTGTAGTTTATGTATCACATCCTTATTAATCCCCAGATACAGAATGTTACCGTAATCCAGTCTAGAGGTAACAAGAGCCTGGGCTATGGTTCTCTGGGTAGGACAGGGCAACATCCAGATGATTTTCTTAAGCCATTTCAGGATGGTGAAACAGGTGGCAGCCACCTTCACAGCTTGTTGCCTCATTGATAACTGGTCATCAATGATAAAGCCTAGATTGTGGACTTGGTGGGTGGGCTGGGGTAGAGCGCCCATTTCCGCAGGCCAATGTCAGGGGCCCCAAAGATCTTTTTTTTCCCCCAGAATCAGAACCTCCGTTTTTTCTCCATTAATGTGAGAAAATTGGCTTGCATCCAAGATGCAATTTTCCTCAGCCCGGACTGGAGAGCAGAGGACGTAGACACCCTTTCGGCAGAGAGAGTAAAGAAAATCTGGGTGTCGTCCGCGTAGGAGAACAGGGACAACCCGACCTCTTCTGCAATCTCCACCAGAGGTCAAACGTAAACATTAAACAGTAGCGGGCTAAGGTTAGAGCCCTGGGGTACCCCATAAGGAGACGAGTGAGTTTTGGAGCTAGCGGTAGAAGAAAAAACCTGGAACGTACGGTCGGTAAGAAAAGAAGCAAGCCAGTTGAGTGCCGGGCCAACTACGCCTAGAGATTGCAAGGCTTTCAATAACACGGTGTGAGACACCATGTCGAAAGCGGCACTCAAATCAAGTAATATGAGGGCCACCCTATCCCCAGTGTCCAAACGGTGCCGCAACATTTCTGTAACTCCAAGATGAGTAGTTTCAGTCGAAAAACCGCCTCTGAAGCCAGATTGAGAGGGGTGTAAAAAGTTTTGGGTTTCCATAAAATGGGACAACTGTAAATTGATGTGTTTTTCCAAAATTTTGGAAAAAGCAGTAAATAATGAAATGGGCCGAAAGTTAGAAAGCTGGGCAGGATCAGCATTAGCCTTCTTCAAAAGTGGAAGAACCATTGCATGTTTCCACTCTAGCGGGACAATTGCTTCCTGTAGGGAGGCATTAAGGAGTTCCATAATTATCGTAAGTGAGGGCAACTCGAGCTGTTGCAGCACAGAGATAGGGAGGAGATCACAAGGAGAGCCAGATTTAATACTGCCTAAGAGCCGCTTGAAGGAGTTCACTTAATAATAAAAAAAAAAATTTTTATTGATTAAACTTATAATGCGCAACAGCTACCCAAAAAGGGTTTCCCGGCGCAAACGCAGATTCAGAGGCTGATGTCAAAGCAAATGCAGCAGGCTAATGATTAAAAAGCCATGTCTTCAAGGATTTACGGAATTGGATGTAATTAGTTTTGGTACGAAGAGCTAAGGGCATAGCATTCCAGAGTGAGGGGCCAAGATGTGAGAAAGACCTACCGCCCATCCTCGCTAGTTTGATTTTTGGGACAGAAAACCTCCCCTGCGTAGATGAGCGAAGGTCACGAAGAGGGACATAGGGATGAACCAGTGATTGAAGGTATTTGGGGGCCGTTCCACTTTTGATTTTAAACATGTAGCTCAGGGCTTTGAACTTAACTCGGTTCTCCACCCTGAGCCAGTGCAAATCACGAAGATGGCCGGAAACAGAGGAAGTTCTGGGGATCCGGCATAAAAGCCTAGCTGCAGAGTTTTGAACCAGTTGCAGCCTGCGTGTCACCTCTTTGTTAGATCCCAAGTACAGAACATTGCCGTAATCAAGTCTTGAAGTAATCAAGGCATGAACAACAGTCTTCTGAGTGGGTTCTGGTAGCATCCAGATAACTTTTTTAGCCACTTCAGAATAGTGAAGCAGGTAGCGGCTACTTTAACGACTTGGTTGTGCATACTTAGTGTATCATCCATAATTATACCCAAATTTCGAGCTTGGCGGACCGGTATAGGAAGAGCACCCATCTCGCAGGGCCAATGTTGAGGACCCCAAAGTTCCCTATTTTTCCCAAATATAAGAACCTCGGTTTTCCTCCATTCAGTTTGAGGTAATTAGATTGCATCCATGATGCAATATTCCTCAACCCCAGCTGAAGGGGAGAAATCCCTGTCGTGCTCTTCATAGATAGAGAAAAAATAATTTGCGAGTCATCCGCATAGGAGAAGAGGGTCAGCCCAGATTTCTCTGCAATATCCGCCAGGGGTCTTACATATAAGTTAAAAAGTAGGGGGCTAAGGATAGAGCCTTGAGGTACCCCATGAGTTAGAGTGTGGATATCAGAGCTGGTTGTGGGAGAAAAAACTTGGAAAGTGCGATTTGTGAGGAAGGAAGTGAGCCATTTCAGAGCCGGCCCACATATGCCCAACAAACTTAGGGTTTTAATTAACACAGCGTGGGACACCGTGTCAAAAGCTGCGCTCAGATCCAACAAAATGAGGGCCACGGTGTCTCCAGCATCAAGATGGTGGCATAGTCTTTCGTTTACCCCCAGCAGGGTGGTTTCTGTTGAAAATCCGGCTCTGAAGCCCGACTGAGAAGGATGGAGAAAACTTTGCGCATCGACAAACAGTGAAAGCTGAGCATGGACATGTTTTTCTAAGATTTTAGAGAAGGCCGGTAAGAGTGAAATGGGACGATAGTTAGAGAGTAGTTCAGGGTCAGCATTTGCCTTTTTAAGAAGAGGCATTACCATGGCATGTTTCCAATCAGGCGGGACGATTGCCTCCAGCAGGGAGGCATTTAAAAGATCCATGATTACCTGCAGCGATGGTGGTTCCAGCTGCTGGAGCACGGAAATGGGCAAGGGATCCCTTGGCGATCCTGATTTTATACTACCCAAAAGGTTTTTTAGGGTGGTGATGTTTAGCAGAGGCCATGTGTCCAATTGATTAGTGAGAAAGTTAGGGCTCCAATCTTGGTTGGGGGGCATATCGTCCATGGAAGATGGTGTGGATGTTTCTGGGGGAGGAGAGAAATTGTCAACCTGCCCTCGTACTATATCCAGATATATACTGTCAACTTTTTGAACAAAGAAAGTGGCCAGGTCCTCACATTGCTTTTTATTAAGTGCAGGGGGCTTGGTTTGAGTTTTGGAACCGGCAAGTTCCTTAACCATGTTAAAAAGTGTTTTAGAGCAGTTTAGAGCGCTTGAAATGGTGGATGAGACATGGTCCGCCCTAGCTGTTTTGCAAAGATCATGATATATTTTTTTAGCTACTTTATAGTTACTTTTGGAAGCGGGGGTGTAGTTCCTTCTCCACTTGCGTTCCATTTTTTTACATTTGGCTTTCTCTGTCCTTAAAGTCTCAGTAAACCAAGGTGCAGGAGGTCGATGATTGTTGGCTTTTTTTCTTGCCAAAGGTAAGCAAATGTCAATGGCATTAAGAAGCCATTTCTGTACCGAGGTAGAAAGTAAGTTCACTGATTGTTTGGAAATGGGCGTGTGGGAGCATAAAATATTATTTAAAACTGTGGCATCTAGATTTTTCCAGTTCCTGATTAAAGTATCTGGAATTACATAAATAGGTACAGGAATCTCTAGAAGTTTTAGGTGGAATTTAGTAAGAAAGTGGTCCGACCAGTTTAGAGGGGAGGCAGGGAAGCAGTGGATCCCAGGAAGATTCGAAAAAATGGGGTCCAGCAGGTGACCTGCCTCGTGTGTGGGGCCTGAGTTCATTAGGCTAATATTTAAAGCTGCTAAGTCCGAGATAAGATTAGTGCTAGATTTACAGGTGGGGTCTTCCAGATGAAGATTGAAGTCACCCAAAATTGTGAAATTTGCTGTTTTCATACTTTAAGGGGTTATAAGTTCAGGGAAGGAAGAGGTCCAGGATGCAGACGGTCCCGGGGGACGATATACCAGCATACCTGAGAAAGTAAAATTAGGGGTCAGGGTCAGCTTAAATAGCGCTGCCTCACTGTTCTGAGACACAAAAGGTTCAAAGGAGCATTGGTAATCCTTTTTAAAAATAATGGCTATGCCCCCTCCAGTTTTTATGGCTCTATCTTTCCTAACTATTGCATAGTTATATGGAAGAGCGGCAGCGACATCCGGGCCCGCACTTTCATGGAGCCAAGTCTCCGTCAAGAAAATGGCATCAGGTCGTTCGTCATGCAACAGGTCAAACATATCCAATTTATGTTTAGGGAGGGAGCGACAGTTGGTATACAGGAAAGATAAGTTTTTATGGGACGGAGCTGTCAGAGTGGTATTAGCCAAGTTTTCATTTATAATGTTATTGACATAGCCTGGATTCCCCTTTAAAGAAAAACCGCAGTTTGCACATGTTTTCATCTTGCCGTCAAAGTATAGGCAGGCACACTTATGAGATGGAGGGGGGCAGTAGAATTTTAATCGTTCTGATGAATATTGCTGCCTGGTGGTTTTAGTGCAAACTGAAGATTCAGCCTCTTTTTCGTGATTTATAATCTGTTTTGCAGCTGGGTATTGATGGCAGTTGGAGAGAGCACCAGGACTTCTGGCCCTTGGCCCGGTCCAGGCGCGGACGGGCGCAGACGGGCTTGCCTTAGGCGCGCCTTTGGCGCGCCAGCGGCGCGCCCGCTGCGCGTCCCTGGCATCGGCCCTAAAGTACTTTCCCCGCAGCCCTCTTGCGTGTGACGACACAGGAGGTGTGTCACGCTGTGCCGGTCCGCCCTCCACACAAACAGCAACAGCTGCGGTGGACCGGGGTCGGAGCGTGCAGTACGTGCGAGAATTCTTCAGTGCAGAGTGCAGAGGATTTAGCAAAAAGGTAAAAAAGCAGAAATGCTGTTTGGTTTTAAAAGATATAAATGGGTAAAAGTGAGTAAAATCGAAGCGCTGCCAAGTTCTCTGACGCCGCTTACTTGTGTCTGCTGCGCGTCCCTGGCATCGGCCCTAAAGTACTTTCCCCGCAGCCCTCTTGCGTGTGACGACACAGGAGGTGTGTCACGCTGTGCCGGTCCGCCCTCCACACAAACAGCAACAGCTGCGGTGGACTGGGGTCGGAGCGTGCAGTACGTGCGAGAATTCTTCAGTGCAGAGTGCAGAGGATTTAGCAAAAAGGTAAAAAAGCAGAAATGCTGTTTGGTTTTAAAAGATATAAATGGGTAAAAGCGAGTAAAATCGAAGCGCTGCCAAGTTCTCTGACGCGGCTTACTTGTGTCTGCTGCGCGTCCCTGGCATCGGCCCTAAAGTACTTTCCCCGCAGCCCTCTTGCGTGTGACGACACAGGAGGTGTGTCACGCTGTGCCGGTCCGCCCTCCACACAAACAGCAACAGCTGCGGTGGACCGGGGTCGGAGCGTGCAGTACGTGCGAGAATTCTTCAGTGCAGAGTGCAGAGGATTTAGCAAAAAGGTAAAAAAGCAGAAATGCTGTTTGGTTTTAAAAGATATAAATGGGTAAAAGCGAGTAAAATCGAAGCGCTTAATTAACACTTAACACTTAATTTCCTCCAATTAATAGCCTTGCTCTACGTAACATTACCTCTTGAATGCTAACCCTACTGTTAGCTTATTTAATGCTTGACCATAAGTCCAATGTAGATGCTTCCCTAACATTTAACCTTATTATGTTCTATTACCTATACTCTAAAATTTCTTAATTCATCAAAACCTTAAACAATGAATTTCAATTCTAAAATTGAACACCAAACACTAACCTCCTAAAGTGCCATAAAATGTGCAGTATCTACTATGTCTAAAAAAATCAAGATTTTTAAATTATTATTAAATTCATCTATCAAAACTGGTCTACTCCAGATCAGGGAGGTATACTGTAATCTTCATGCGGTCTTTAAATGTGAACATATAGTTCTTCATCTGAATTCAACCGTTTGGCATTCTTCTGTTAAGAATTACAATATTTAGACTCCAATTGCCTCAATTTAAGTTCTCTGTTTCCTCCTCTTCTACTTTTTCGAACCAAGTCAATTACATAGTATACTAGGATCATCTGATGTGCCATTGTGCACTTGATGCATATGCCTAGCAACCGGATAGCTTCTGTCATCATTTTTCACCGCCCTCAAATGCTGCAGAATTCTTACTTGCACCATATGTATAGTGCTTCCACGTACATCTTAGAGCAAGGACACTGCAATATGTACACCACATGGTCACTCCTGCAATTGAATAAATTGCGTATCTTTAATGGTGTTTTGAGTAATGGTGATTTGACTGCTGTCATTTTTTGACCATGCTGGCAGGCCTTACATCTATGGCATTTGAGAAACCCTGGGTTTCCTGTAAGCCATGTGCCAGAATGTTGTAACTCTGGGCTGCTAACTACCAACTCCTGGTGCATGGACTTTGCATGTCTGAATGTGAGTAGAAGTTTTCTTGGTACCTTATGACCTATTACCGGATTGCTCTTCATGAGGTTCCAATGTCTTGTTAATATCCCTCTCCCTTTCTGGTGGTAGGCAAGAAATCCTGTAATCATTCTAAGTTTGTTTTTATTGCCTAACTTCTTGTTTTTTTCTTTTTCTTTTTGTGAAAACAACAGAGTATCTCTGGAAATCCCCTTTGCTTTATTTTTTGCTTGATTCAGTACTTGGGAGCATTATCCTCTTTCAATAAATCTATCCTTGAGTTCCATCTGTGCTTCCCACAAAGTAGTTACCTCACTTCAGTTTCTCTTCAGCCAAAGATGCTCTGCATAGGGAAGGCTTTGCTTTAATTTACTTGGGTGGAAAATACTTGAATGCAAAATGGAATTTCCTGCCGTGGGTTTTGTATGTGTTTTCATATGTAGTCTGATGTGCTTCAAAAAGACAACCAAATCCAAAAAGCAGACCTCTGTAGTACTTATACAGGTGATGAAATTCAAATTTAAGTTGTTCTTATTCAATTCAAGTGCAACAACTTGTGCAGACTCAGGGGTAACTTTCCAGAGGATAAATAGATTGTCAATAAATCTAGTTCAAATGTTCTCTGACCATTTCCTTGCATACTTCATCATGAGCACCTGCTCCACCCACCACCCCATGTGGAGATTGGCATAACTTGCATAACTTGGGGCAAAGCAAGTGCCCATGGTGGTTCCCCTTACCTGCCTGTAGGTGTCCTTCCCAAACAGAAACAAGTTATTCTCCAGGCACCATTCACTCATTTTCAAAAGCATGGCTGTATGCTGATGGATATGTATTGACCTGGAGCCTAAAAAATGTGACACAGCCCCAAGCCCATCTTTATGGGAAATACTAGTATAAAGGGAAGTGTCAGAAATGAGGTTTCTGGTTGGTTAGGGTATACAAATAAGCCAGGCAGAACCCACCACTCTAGTCAGGGTAAGGGAGTTACACACCCAAGATAATCCATGCTCACCCCCTTGGTAGCTTGGCAGAGCAGCCAGGCTTATCCAAGAGACAATGTGTACAGCATTAGCGCAACACACACACCCATCAGTGACACACTAGGCACACCACAGAAAGAGGCTCCACACAGTGGTATATAAAAATATCACTTTGTATTATACATGAAACACTTTAGACCATCATCACATAAATCACTGCCCCACCAGGCACTTGTCATAAAAATGCATATAAACCACATAAGACCACGTTCACATAATCTCGCGGATTACAAATCACTTTGCAGTATAGGTAACCCACATAGACCACATAAATCTTATAATTCACTTTGCCATAGGCAATGGTCATTACAAAGTATAGAGCATAAATCCTTATTGTCAACTAGGCCATTGTCAGGGAAACACAAGTGGTGTACTGAAGGACACCCTCATACCTTGCACAGGTTATAACAACATTGGAAAAACATCATACACCACATTTAATGCAATGAGCAACCACTTATAGGTTGCGCGTCATGAACCATCACAAAACCATGTTACCGTGCATGGATCATATAGCCATTAGGGCACACAGCATTTAGGGTACACCTAAATTGCCAGGTACTCGGGTGCCCCAAATCTACACTTTCTATTTCAACTCTGCAGCCACAGCGCTTCTGCGCTTACCGTATGGGCTGCTTCGTAATTGTAGGAATGGGACCTCTGTTGAGGGTTGCCACCCCATCCTGCTCTCTGATCTCTCATGTGCCCCCAAAGGTATGTGTGCAGCAAGGGGGTGACAGACACGCTCTGCCATGCCGGCAGGGAGACCTCTCTTGGTCCCCCGCAGGCAGAATGGCCCCTCAATTACAGCTACGCGCAAGTGCGCTGCAGCCATGATGTCAAGAATGAGGCCGCTCAATCCGGCCCATGGACTACACCGACCAGGCCTCTGGTGAGGGTTGCAGCTGCTGTCTCTTCACGGCGGCTGTGCTGTTGACTCTGCTTTTCCTCCAGCTCAGCTGACGGGCCTCCTTCACCCAGAAACAATCAGCGGGGCCGGCTCCACCTGCTGGCGGGAGTGCCGCATTCCCCACCACAGCCTTTGGAATAGCGCGGTTCCCAGGGATACCAGGGGACCCTGCGGGTCTCAGGCCCACACACCCAGAACTCCTTCAGTTGCGGGGCAGTCCTCATAACACTGGGGACTGCCCATGTTCTTCACTGGGGCAATGCTGCCCCCGCACCGCAGTTGTGCCCCTCTCATGGATCTGGTTGCTACGGCAACTCAGGAGCGGCTGCAGAGAGTGCTTCCTTCTCGCGGCTTCCCTTGTGGTCAGCGTCATTAAGTTGCTCTGCAACTGCTCCTCTTTCCTCCTCAGTGATTGGTGGGCACGGTCATGGTGGACAGGCAACGCCTGGACTCCTGCAGTGCACGCTTCACTAGCGAGCGGCTGCCTTCGCCTTCCTAAGGTCATCAGGCTGCAACAGTTGGGCTCGGACTCGGGCCCATGGCGGTGCAGCAGGCGGCGCCCTCGGTGAGTTGCTATTACCGGGCGGATCTGTGGCAGCCCGAGCAGTTCCGCAAAGTAAAAGCACAGGGATCTCCCCTCAGTGAGGCCTACAATAGCCCCTCAGCTAATTCTGGGCAAATTAAAAGCACAATGGAACTTCCAATCAGTGCAGGGAGCTCCAGTTAGGTAAAAGCACAAGAACTTCCCCTCAGTGAGGCACCATGAAGCTTTTTCAGCAAATAAGGAATCCTCAGATAATTCTGGGCACATTAAAAGCACAAGGAAAACTTTGGTATCCTTGAGTCTTCCAAAACAGGAGGCCAGCACACACAGGCCCTTGGAGATTCTTCACAAGCAGGATACCACAGCAGGGCAAAAAGAGTCAGTCCTTTTCCTCTACCACAGACAGAAGCAGCAACTGCAGGCAGACCCCACACAGCACACAGCAAAGGGGCAGTACTCCTCCTTAAAGATCTCCAGCTCTTCTTCTTGGCAGGGTCTTCTTGTTCCTGGAAGTAATCTGAAGTCCTGGGGTTTTAGGTGTAATACTTATACCCCAAAATACATTTGTTCTCTTATGGCAAGGGTCTCTGAATCCAGTCCAAACCAGTCCGGTACTCCCTGGTGCAGCATGACCACAGGGGGCGGAGCCAGCATTGTGCAAAAGGGGACACAGTCTATTCAGGTGTCAGCAAAACTCCTCCCACCACTCTAAATGCAGACCAGGTCTATTCAGCCCTGCGATGAGTTGCCCAGGCAAGGCAGGGCACACCTCAACCCCCGCCCTCAGTGACTGTCTAAGGTGAATGCAGATCTCAGCTCCTGTCACTCACACAGCAGACGCTGAATACACAAACAGCCAGAGGCACACAGAATTGTGAGTTAAGAAAATGTTCACTTTCTAAAAGTGGCATTTTCAAACACAGGATTTAAAAACACCTTTACCAAAAGGTGCGTTAATAAATTCTGAGTTCAGAGAGTCCAAACTTGATTTTTCTATATTGTCGCTATTGCAAGTTACACATATAAGAATGTAACAGTGCAACTCCAATGATACGCCTATTGGACAGATAGCCTTTCAACAGTGAAAAAGGAAACACAAAGTATTTCACTATCAGGACATGTCACAGACACTATTACATGTCCTACCTTCCACATACATGGCACCCTGCCCATGGGGATACGTTGGGCCTACCTTAGGGGTGCCTTGCATGTAAGGAAAGGGAAGGTTTGGCCTGGCAAGTGGGTGCACTTGCCAGGACAACATGGCAGTTTACAACTGCGTGCACAGACGCTACAGTGGTAGGTCTGAGATACATTTACAGGGCTACTCATGCGGGTGTCACAACCAGTGCTGCAAGCCCACTAGTAGCTTTTGATTTACAGGTCCTGGCACACACCGTGTACTTTACTAGGGACTTACCAGTAAATCAAATATGCCAATCAAGGATAACCAATCATTGTCACAATTTATACAGACAGCATATGCACTTTAGCACTGGTCAGCAGTGGTAAAGTGTCCAGAATCCTATAGCCAATGAAAACAAGGTCAGAAAAAATAGGAGGCAAAAGGTTTGGGGATAAACCTGTCAAAAGGGCCAGGTCTAACATGAAGTGACATCTAATGTCATAAGGATGTATGAGTCTTCCCACATGATGTCATAAATCTTTTTCAGGAAGTGTCTCGTGTCTTGAATATGAGAAGGTAGATTACAGACATATTCTTGCAGAAAGTTATCAATGAAGTGGGAAGTGGTCTCAAATAAACTCTCTATGGCAGAAATGATTGTTCTGCCTTGAGGATTCTGATAGTTCTTGTGAATCTTTGGTATCAAATATAAAATGGGAGTTATCGGAGCATCAACTTTCAAATAAAGATACTCTTCCTGGGTAAGTAAACCTGTGCCCCTCCACTTCGACAACTCAACAAAATACTTTTCCTTAATTTCAGTCAAATTAGATTGTGATACTTTACGATAACATGCAGCATCTCTCAATTGATACTTTACCTCTGTGACAAACTTATCTAGAGGACACAATACAATATTGCCCCCTTTGTCCGATTGTCGGGCTACTATATCCTTTGTACTTTTGATCTTATTACCAACTTGATGGTATCTGGCCCCCTGGGCCCCATTGCCCAACAAAAATTCCTCACTTGATGTCACTGAAAGTGATTTAAAATCATTAATTACCAATTAAAAAAAAAACACCCAAAGACTCCCTAGGTAGAACTAGAAGAAAAACGGATTTAGGTTTAAATGGAGTCTCAACACCAGCCACGGCCACTGCAGGTAAGAGCGGTGGGGTGGGGTGGCCGGGTGGGGGAGATTTAGAGAGACAACTATGAGGAAAAATTAAATAAATAATTAATTTTCCCTCGTGGTCGAAATACCCCCCACCTGGCCCACCGCCCCACTGCTCTTACCTGCAGCAGCTGCGGCTCCTCAACACTCCCATAAATGTCAATTCCAAGGGCATCTGCCATTTCCTTGGCAAAGGACAAGAGATTTCTCCCTCATTGTCCCTTTCAAGCTGCTCTAAATTATATAGGAGTTCCACATCAGTGACTGCCAGGTTGATTTCAAGCATTCCTCCCTACTACTTGCTCTGCCACTTCTTTTACCCTTATTGCTGAAACTTTTCCTGAGTTTTAACTTTCTCATGAAAAATCAATACGGGTTTGCCCATGGTTAAATTTGGCCAGAGTAAAGAGCTACAGTCCAAGTTTAGTGCATCTTCTTCTTCCCTAGTAAGTTTCAAATCTGATAGGTTGACTACTGTCCGGGTATTCGCTGTCCTTATTGCTTGCACTGCTGCACTTGTTTGGTTTCTGTTTCCGACCTGAGTTCCTTGCCTTCTCCTTCTTCTTTGGCGCCTCCTCAGAAGAACTTTCCTCTTCGCTGTGGGCGAGGTCTGGTGTTTAGTGCACGGTCTAGCCGTAAAACACTGAGCTCTTCTATAACAATGGGTGGTTCACGGTTCCTTTCCCTACCAGCTGAGGTTCCTGCTCCCTTCCTGGTCTGTCTCAACTTCTGAGCTGAATTCAGAGCTCGTCTCCGTTACCATTAATTTCCCTTGATTAGATGCCTGATTTGGTGCTTTGCCAGAAAGCATCTCTCTGCGTATATATGTATTTATTACCTGCTGGAAGTAGGTAGTTAGAGTTAGGACCATGTTCCTATATCTTTGGCACAGTTTGAGGAATCTTCACGAAACTTTCCTAAAAAGTGTGCCAGTGTTTCGAGTAGCGTTATAGCAAATGGTCTGTCATTTTATTTCAATAGAGAATCCTCACTGGATCTCGGGGGTATTGGATATTTTACCAAATCTCTTGTGAATTGGCTACAAGGTGCCTTCCCACTTGCTTATCTCTGGACAACCTTAAGTAACTATAAATGACTTATATGTTTTTATAAATTTTAAATTAAACAAGAACTTTACTCTCCCACTTAGGTCACTAATCGTAGGGCTGTAATCCCATAGAGTCCATAGTCATGATTTATACTGGAACCAAACCAGAGGCCGTTTACATAAGGTTAGATGTTGAAAGGACTCATTTCTCACACGACTAGGCATATTTAAAATTACCAATCTCATTGACACCTATTATTCTTTACTACACAGGCCATACTTTCATTTCCTTTTGTCCTGATGAAGACCCGTGGTGATGCTAGATCTGAGCACATAACTTAATTGGGTCAAAATGTCGACGATTACTACAGGTGCTCCGTATTGCGATCAAGCATACCTCACATCCTAGCAATAAGGACATAAGCTTGAAACTATTAGAACTATTCTTGGACACCATCATTGAATTCTTTTTTGTATTGTTGTGTAACATATGTAATGTCTTGTGGATTTAAATGTTTGTATTTGTGACACTCTGCACCTATTGTGTAACTTGTACCCATTTTGCTTGTGCACTCTTTGTACTTGTGGATTCATCTATCAGTTTTTAAATTTGCCAAAGAGGTGGCTAGTCCAAATCAAATAGGGAATAATTGTATTACAAAGAAATACCCTACAGAACCAATTGTTTCTCATACCAGGTGATTCTAGTAGTGTATGGAAAGTTCCAGGGTGATCCGTCAAGAGGGGGAGGAGAAAAAGGGGGGGGGCAAAAAGTCTGTTTCTTATGTTAATTCCCATATGAGCTTTGAACACGACTACAGCCTGAACCGCTGGATGGAATTACACCAAATTTGGCAGAAAGGTAGATTTCGTACGCACATCACGCCTTCAGTGATTTGGTGTAAATCCGTTCAGTAGTTTTTGAGAACTTAGAGGGAATCCAAATTTGTATATCTACGATCGTGAATTCCTTGCGATAATAAAGAGATCTATCAGCGATTTGCAGAGCTCTGATTGGCTGCCAACAACCAGGAAGTGCTAGCAGCCATCTTGGGACTCGGAAAAAAGGGAACCAAAATAAAAAAAGGGGCAGTGTAGGAATACCTTAGTTCTTGGCTTGAGGTTTTAAAATAAATTGCTGCAAAACTGCAACATATTCGTGAATCCATTGCAAAAATGAAACAAAAACAAGCTTGAGAAAATTAAGCCCCTTGGTGGGCCAGGTCCCGGGAGCATGCCTCCTGTATTAAATTAAAGGAGTGGGGTGCACAATACACCCACCCAAGGGCATTTTTATGCCTTGGGGACCACCACCTCTGCAATGCTTATGTTAAAGGTAATGTGGGGGGTTGAGCGGACCGCCCTGGGTTCTGTGGACCACCACCTCCACGGGGTTTAAATAAAATGAATGGGGGGGTGTAAGTACCCCGAGCCCCCAGGACCACCACCTCCCCGGGGCTACAATTAACATCAAAGAGGGGGTCCGAGCAGCCCCTCGGGCCCTGGGCGACCACTACCTCCCCGGGGCCAAATACAAGAAAGTAGGGGGGCAAGTCCTGGAGCCATTATGGCACTGGGGACTGCCATCCCAGAGCCGGCTCCAGCTATGTCCCGGGGTGCCCACCCCAAGGACATAGCTGTTTGCTTTTGCTTGGCGAAAGCTGGCAGCTCCTGTCAAGCAAAAGCAAACAGTCCAGTTCCAGCAGGTGATAGCTGTCACAGTGCTCCCGCCTCTGGGAGCAGAGGTTTCATCTCTTTCCCTGCCCACAGAAATGCATTGTGAAAACAGCGTGGTAAAGGCATGCATGGTAATTGCCAGTGTTGTAATGTCATAAAACCATTCTAAACCCTATATTCTGTTTTCTGACAGGAGCCAACGTTGTGGTACCCCTCCTTCAATCTGCAAAAAGTTAGGAATCTCGACATACTCTTCAACACCAGTCTTTAACTGGCCAAAGGTGTGAACAGTAGCTCTCTTTGCTTTGAATAATCCTTGTTATCACCAAATTGACCTCTTAGTACAAAGACTTTAGAACTAGGCAGCCAGTATGTTTCTAAACCTCCACAAACAGAACCAAATTAAATCCTTACAAAAGCAGTCAACTGGACGTAAACCCACACAAAAGCAAACCATTGGCTCCCAATGAAATCTAGGATCTTATTTAAAGTTTTGCGTACCATTCTTGGTAGGTCCCTTGACTTACAAGGGCATATACCAGAGAATGCCCTCAATCTTTAACCTGATAGCTGGGCCCAATAACAGGAGAGCCAAGAAGCTTTCGAAATTGGAAATTTTTATACTTGATTTTAACTGAATTCACCATTGAACAGGGATCATGAGTATAGTTAACCAAACTTGCTCTCAGCTGAACCTAGGTTAGTAATTGTGTAGTAATTGAAGAACAGTGGACAAGGTTACACAATCTACCCAATTAATCACAAACTTGTCCTTCCATTTTTAAACTGTATTTCGTCATCTTTATCAGTGCTCTGAAGTAATCACATAGTGGTGCTTTACCAAACTCCTAAAAAAATACAGAGGACCATAATCAATAGAGAAATATACACCTGTAGAGTTGCTCACCACTACATTTACTGATACACCTAGTTGTTCCTTCACACTTTTTTTTATTATTCACCATTTCTGAATGCAATATTACTCCTAACTGTAGACTTACATGTCTCCATCCCATGCTGGAGTATCTTACACCAAGTTTTACATGCCTAAACTTACTACTTGTACATTTTCACATGTAGGCAGAGACCTCTGCCACTATAGCAAAGGTAGGTCTCCTTAAGGGAAAATGCAAGGAAAATTTAAATAATAAAATATTTGAATGTGACATATTTATGTAAAATAATTTTAAATGTTTGTTTTAAACCTAAATCTAATATAATAAAATGTTACAGCACATTAACTCAAATATGTATTTAATAACTAATTAACTAGAATATATTTTATTCATTGTTAAATAATATCTCTTAATGAATAATTTAAAACAGTTAATATAATTTTAATATTGGGATATAATTTAATAATACAATATTTATTTATTTATCATATTATTTTTAACATTAAACAATATATGTGTATGTATATGTGTGTCTATATATATATATGTATATATATATATATGTCACGAAGAAATCCCAATGTTACGACAAGCACTCCGGCGCAACACACGGGCACAGACTCCAACAGTTGGTGTGGAAACAGGATGGTAGTTTATTCACACATCAGAAAAGGTCCATATGTATATATATATATATTTCTATGGTTTTTTAAATGCTAATTTCTAACTATAACGTCCCTGAAACCTATGGTTTTTTCAGTGAATTTCAAAGGTTTTTTAAAGGCTAATTTCTAACTATGCCTACAGAGGTAGGACATTTGCAGAAAGAGGAAGAAAGGCGCAGAAAGAAGCAAGAGAAATGCAGAAAGAGGCAATAGAAGTCCAGAAAGATGAAGAAAGGTGCATAAAGAAGCAAGAGCTATGCAGAAAGAACCAACAGAGGTGCAGAAAGAGGCCTTGTTGCAAAGTCCTCCTGTGCCCCTAACTTTTTACTGACTGGTACTGGTGGTAACTGACTCTGCCTAACCAGGCCCGGAGCCAGTGCTATGCTAAAAGACACTTAGAATACAGTGAAAACACCTACATACACTAGGGTACACTATGGGTTGGTGTACCCCTGTGATTGGCATGACCTCCTCTGTAAAAAAAAAATGTAAGTCCGTTTTTATATAGCGCAGCTACTCACCCTTACGGGTCTCAAGGCGCTGGGGGCCGGAGTGGAAATTAAGTGAGCTATTGCCCAGAGTCACATGGTGCTGAGCTGAGCTGCCGCCGGAGCCGGGGATCGAACCGTGAACCCTGTGCTCCGGAGTCAGCTGCCCTGGCCGCTGCACCACACCTCTCTGTAAGGCCCTAGTAAATAATAGGGCAGGGGGATTAAAACTACCTCTAAGTCAGAGGTGCAGAAAGATGCTTCTTTAAATAGTAGTCGCGTTTGCAGAGTGGTGGAGAAAGGGTGCTGGGCCTCCTACCAGCGCTCAGGAATTCCGCTGCGTAGGACTTACTCGGGGGATGAAGTCCACTTGTGTCCTGAGGTCCTCAGGACACAAGAGGACCTCATCGCCCCACCAGCAGTGCGCCAAGAGGCGCGTTTGCAGAGTGGTGTAAAAAGGGGCATGGCCTCGGACCACCTCTCTGCACCGCAGCTCTGTGGTGCATATTGGAGGTACCTGGTGTGCTAGTTGGCCCCCAGGGACCCTCAGTATTCAAGGGGAATTAATTCCCCAACTAACAACGCGCCAGGGGGCTCGTTTGCAGAGTGGTGGAGAAAAGGGGCGTGGCCTCCTGCGAGATGCCGTTTTATTATTGTTTTTTTTTTACAAGGGGGGCTGTGTGGCCCCCCTTTTTTTACTTTTTTTGGGGCCCTGGGGACCCCATCCCCACGGCCTGACCCCTTTTTAATTTTTTTTTTAAAAAACGGGAAGGGAGCCTCGCGGCCCCCCTCCTGAGGCCAATTTTGGCCCTGGGGACCCCATCCCCCGGGGCATGGCCTCCTTTTTTTTATATATTTATAGGGAAGGGGGGCCGTGTGGCCCCCCTTCCCTGGGCCACTTTTGGCCCCAGGGATCCCATCCCCCGGGGCATGGCCTCTTTTTTCTTAACTAATTATAGGGAAGGGGGGCCGCGTGGCCCCCTTCCCTGGGCCACTATTGGCCCCGGGGGCCCCATCCCCCGGGGCTTGGCCATTTTTAAAATAATTTTGCAATTGAGAAGGGGGACCACGTGGCCCCCCTTCCTTGGGCCACTTTTACCCCTGGGGACCCCATCCCCCGGGGCATGGCCTCTTTTTTTTCTTAACTAGTTATAGGGAAGGGGGGCCGGGTGGCCCCCCTTCCCTGGGCCACTATTGGCCCCGGGGACCCCATCCCCCGGGGCGCACGGCCATTTTTAAAAAAATTAACACGGATGGGGGCCGCGTGGCACCCCTCCCGGGCCACTTCTGGCCCTGGGGACCCCATCCCCCGGGGCCGCCCTTTGCGTTGGGGACCGTGGGGGGAGCCCCAATGCCCCCACAGCCCCACAGGCTCCCCGCCTCCTGCGGGAGCCGGCATTGCTTTTGAGCAAGGGGAACTGCTAACATGCAGTTCCCCTTGCTCAAAAGAAATCTGCTTTGCTTCATTGAAGTGAGAGCAGGTTTTCCTGCTCTTGCTTCAATGAAGCCAAGCAGAGTTTTCTATGACAGGGCGGGAGCCGCACGGCTCCCGCCCTGCCATAGCAAACTGCAATGTCCCGGGGGTGGGCACCCCGGGACATTGCAGGAGCCGGCCCTGGGGGGTGGCAGTCCCCAGGGCCATCAAGGGCTCCTAGAGGGGGGCCGCACAGCCCCCCTCCCAAATCTTTAAAGCCCCGGGGAGGTGGTGGTCCCTGGGGCCCGGGGGTCCGCTACAGACCCCCGCATTTTTAATCAGTATGTGCCCCGGGGAGGTGGTGGTCCCCAGGGCATATGGGGGGGCTCTTCCCCCCACACACATCATTTTAATTTACAAACAGAACCCAGGGGAGGTGGCGTCCCCCGGGGCTGTGGGGGAGCCGCGTGCCCCCCGCGGTTCATTATCAAAGGTCCTGGGAGGTGGTGGTCCCCGGGGCAGCATGGGGGGATTGGGACCCCCCACTCATTTTTTTTTTAAAGCCCCGGAGAGGTGGCGGTCCCCGGGGCTGCGGGGGGCCACAGTGCCCCCCGCATACAATTAAAATAAGCCCCAGGGAGGTGGTGGGCCCTCGCAAATTAATTGGTGAGTGCCCCCGGGACCTGGCCCACCCGGGGGCTTTCAAAAACAAAGCGCAGGAGTCCGTGCTTCATTTTTTTTTAATTTTCTCGGCCAGATTCGCGACCCCAGCGCGAATTCAGCCAATTTTCTTTTTTTTTTAATGCTTTTTTTGGCCCTGGGGGTCCTTGTGGGACCCCCTGAGCAGGCCTAGGGGGTCAGGGTGTTTGTACCCTGCCCCCTTTTCTTGTTTTTCACCTTTTTATTTACTCTTTTCTTGTGTCTCGGTTACCGAGTCACAAGATGGCTGCCAACACATTCTGGTTTGGAGTGTTGGCAGCCAATCAGAATTGACCTCGTGCTCGGGAGGGTTCGCAAACCCTCCTCGGTGCGCAGATATTGAAACTTTTATTTTTAAAATTTCTCAGCAACTACTGGACGGATTTACACCATTTAAAAAAAAGGTCGCTTTCTGAACCAAGAGCTACCTGTTTTCCAAATTTGGTGTAATTCCATTCAGCAGTTCGGGCTGTAGCCTGTAATAAAATTTCCTATAGAAATTAGCATGGGGAAAACGCGTTTTGGGACCCCCCTTTTTCTCAGCCCCCGCTTGAAGAATCACCCTGAAACTTTCAAGACAGGAGCTGGCCTCAATGAACCTTTTTTTTTGGAAGATTTCGCAAGGATTCGTCAAACGGCGTCAAAGATATTGGCAAAAGAAAAAACGCTTTTTGAATAGAAACGAGGTCCTAACTATAACTAGCTACTGGCAACCACCAGTAGGTTGCTGATAACATTTGACAGCCAATCCTGCGTATTGCCTGATGCGTTTCAAAAGTCCTGCTTTCTTCCTCAGAGGCTACGTGTAGAATCGGTTACGTGCAACACGGGACATCATTCCTCCTTTATACAGCAATTCCACGCCCTCTGATGGGCCGGTCAGATGACCCAGTGGCGCCTTGTGGGATTAGAAGTCCTGTCACTTGAATACCACTGATGGTTGCACTAATTACTGTCATTTACCAGCCCACAGATGGGCCTCAGCAGCCAGTGTCAGTTTTAGATCCCATGCCCAAGTTCCATCAAAAGGCTGGGTGTATCCAAACCTCATGGCCCCCTCACTCCACGGGGTGGCGCTGGCTCGGCGGCAGGGCCGCCGCCTAGTATGTCATGCTCCAATGTACCCAAGCAGTGAGGAGCACTCCACGCGGACGTTCGGCAACAAGCCTTTATTCAGTGTATAAACGTACTGCTGGTTGCTGATAACATTTGACAGCCAATCCTGCGTTTTGCCTGACGCGTTTCAAAAATCCTGCTTTCTTCCTCAGAGGCTACATGTAGAATCGGTTACGTGCAACACGGGACATCATTCCTCCTTTATACAGCAATTCCACTGCCACTGATGGGCCGGTCAGATGACCCAGCAGCGCCTTGTGGGATTAGAAGTCCCGTCACTTGAATACCACTGATGGTTGCACTAATTACTGTCATTTACCAGCCCACAGATGGGCCTCAGCAGCCAGTGTCAGTTTTAAATCCCACGCCCAAGTTCCATCAAAAGGCTGGGTGTATCCAAACCTCATGGCCCCCTCACTTCACGGGGTGGTGCTGGCTCGGCGGCAGGGCCGCCGCCTAGTATGTCATGCTCCAATGTGCCCAAGCAGTGAGCAGCACTCCACGCGGGCGTTCGGCAACAGGCCTTTATTCAGGGTATAAACGTACTGCTGGTTGCTGATAACATTTGACAGCCAATCCTGCGTATTGCCTGACGTGTTTCAAAAGTCCTGCTTTCTTCCTCAGAGGCTACGTGTAGAATCGGTTACGTGCAACACGGGACATCATCCCTCCTTTATACAGCAATTCCACGCCCCCTGATGGGCCGGTCAGATGACCCAGCAGCGCCTTGTGGGATTAGAAGTACCGTCACTTGAATACCACTGATGGTTGCACTAATTACTGTCATTTACCAGCCCACAGATGGGCCTCAGCAGCCAGTGTCAGTTTTAAATCCCACCCCAAGTTCCATCAAAAGGCTGGGTGTATCCAAACCTCATGGCCCCCTCACTTCACGGGGTGGTGCTGGCTCGGCGGCAGGGCCGCAGCCTAGTATGTCATGCTCCAATGTGCCCAAGCAGTGAGCAGCACTCCACACGGGCGTTCGGCAACAGGCCTTTATTCAGGGTATAAACGTACTGCTGGTTGCTGATAACATTTGACAGCCAATCCTGCGTATTGCCTGACGCGTTTCAAAAGTCCTGCTTTCTTCCTCAGAGGCTACGTGTAGAATCGGTTACGTGCAACACGGGACACCATTCCTCCTTTATACAGCAATTCCCCGCCCCCTGATGGGCCGGTCAGATGACCCAGCGGCGCCTTGTGGGATTAGAAGTCCCATCACTTGAACACCAGTGATGGTTGCACTAATTACTGTCATTTACCAGCCCACAGATGGGCCTCAGCAGCCAGTGCCAGTTTTAAATCCCACGCCCAAGTTCCATCAAAAGGCTGGGTGTATCCAAACCTCATGGCCCCCTCAATTCGCGGGGTGGTGCTGGCTTGGCGGCAGGGCCGCCGCCTAGTATGTCATGCTCCAATGTGCCCAAGCAGTGAGCAGCACTCCACGCGGGCGTGCGGCAACAGGCCTATATGAATATATATATATGAATAATATATATATATTAATTATATATATATATATATATAATTCACTGAAAAAATCATAGGTTTCATTGACGTTATAGTTAGAAATTAGCATTTAAAAAACCTTAGAAATTCACTGAAAAAACCACAGGTTTCAGGGACGTTATAGTTTGTTGGACATTTCAGTCGTACAAAACCAGAGAAATTCGGCCGTTATAGTTAGTTGAGGTAACTATAACTCGCGCCCCCGCAATGCACTGCTGATGACGTCACATATTACATCACTCATAACATGGTCAGTGACATCATAAAACGCGTAGGTCTGTCTTGGGATTTTACATGCACTTTTGCACTTTGCTTTTGAACTGCAGAATAAAGCTATGAAAGCAGTTGAACTTTAATAAACTGCTTATCAAGGATTCTCTGCGTGCCGCCCTTCTGTTTCGCCTTGGATAGAATGCACTGGTATATGCAGGGCGTTCTTCAGGAGTTCTTCTGATATATATATGTGAACAAGGGATTTGATTCCCGAAACGCGTCGAGCTGGTTGCTCATTTGTAATAAAAGTCGCTTTTTCGAAAAAGGAAAATTGTGTCCACAGCAGCTGTTTTTTACGTTATAACGGCGTTGGTTTTGATATTTTGAGGCTTGCCCCCTCGCTGTGGACCGCCGCCGAGTTGAGGAAGGGGTAAGGTAAATACGGTGTGCAAGCACCGTTTGGCGGTTTGATATATATATATGTATATATATATTCACTTAAAAAGCCATAGGTTTCAGGCACGTTATAGTTAGAAATTAGCATTTAAAAAACCTTTGAAATTCACTGAAAAAACCATAGGTTTTAGGGACAGTTATAGTTAGTTGGACATTTCACTCGTACAAAACCATAGAAATTCCCCGTTATAGTTAATTCAGCTAACTATAACTCGCGCCCCTGATGACGTCACATATTACATCACTCATGACATGGTCAGTGACATCACTGATGACATCATCCAGTGACTGTGTGTTTCTGTAAAGTTTAAATATGTTTAATATATATTGGGAAAGGCGTATTGAAGAATGAGTGGGTGTATAAGTGTCTGAATGGATGATTTAGTAGGTGCGTGACTGACTCTTATAAGTGAGTGATAAAACGTATCTTACTGAATGCATGGGTTAGTGACTAAACTGTGTGAATGTCTGTATCCGTCTGTCTGTTGGTGTGTAAGCGGCTGCATGGGTTTGCGAATAGCTACATGAGTGTCTATATGGGTTATTGATTTGTTGTCTGAGTATCTGTATGGGTGCCTGAGTGTTTGTGTGGGTGGGGTGTGTGTGACTGTGTGCATAGATGTGTGAGTGGGTGATTCACTGGGTGCATGGTTTCAAGAGTGCATCTGTGATGGACTGTATGGGTGGGTGAGTGTGTGTGTAGGTGTGTTGGTGAGTGAATGTATATCTCAGTGGTACATGTGTGAGTAACTATATATGTGAAAGGCAGTATATATGTGTGTTGGAGTATATAAATGACTATAAGTGAGAGTGTGTGATTGTGAGAGTGGCTGTATGGATGAGTGAGTGCTTGTATCAGTGATTGTATAAGAGCGTAAGAATGTGCTAGTCTTTGTATGAGTAATTGAGCTGGTGTGTGTATAACTGTATAGGTGAGTAAATGGCAGTGTGATTAATTATTTGCATGACTGACTAGGTGTGTGAGTACCTCTATGGATGAGTGGCGGTGTGTAAGTGTCTATATAGGTGTATGAGTGCATATGATAGTCCTGAACTGAGTGACCATAAGTATGAGTGACTGTACGGCTGAGTGAGTGGATGTGTGTGTAAACCTAAGAATCAGTGAGTGGGTATGTAGTTATTGGTGTTGGAGTGTCTATGGTTTTGAGAATGGCAGTCTGTAATTTATAGTGGGTGTATCAAAAGTTATATTAGGGTGTGAGAAGATGCATGAAATTATCACATGGATGATGTCATCAGTGATGTCATCAGTGATGTCATCAGTGTTGTCACTGACCATGTCATGAGTGATTTAATATGTGACGTCATCAGCAGTGCATTGCGGGGGCGCGAGTTATAGTTAGCTGAACTAACTATAACGGGGGAATTTCTATGGTTTTGTACGTGTGAAATGTCCAACTAACTATAACTGTCCCTAAAACCTATGGTTTTTTCAGTGAATTTCAAAGGTTTTTTAAATGCTAATTTCGAACTATAACGTGCCTGAAACCTATGGTTTTTTAAGTGAATTTCACAGGTTTTTTAAATGCTAGTTTCTAACTATGCCTACAGAGGTAGGACATGTGAAGAAAGAAGAAAAAATGCACAGAAAGAAGCAAAAGAAATGCAGAAAGAAGCAACAGAAGTCCACAAAGACGAAGAAAAGAGCAGGAAGAAGCAAGACATGTGCAGAAAGAACCAACAGAGGAGCAGAAAGAGGCCTTGTTGCAAAATCATCCTGTGCCCACAACTTTTTCAGACGGGTACTGGTGGTAACTGACTCGGACTAACCAGGCCTAGAGCCAGTGCTATGCTAAAAGCCCCGTGGCGCGTTTTAAGTTGGGGGATAAAGTCCCCTTGAATCCTGAGGGTCCCTGGGGTCCAACTAGCCCACCAGGTACCTCCAGTAAGCGCCACAGAGCTGCGTTGCAGAGAGGTGTAAAAAGGGGCGTGGCCTGCACCACCTCTCTGCAACGCAGCCCTGTGGCACACACTGGAGGTACCTGGTGGGCTAGTTGGCCCCCAGGGACCCCCAGTATTCAAGGGGAATTAATGCCCCAATTTAAAACGCGCCACAGGGCGCATTGCAGAGTGGTGAAGGGAGGGGCGGGGCCTGAGGCACGATTGCGTATTTTTTGGGGATTTTTAGAAGGGGGCTGTGTGGCCCCCTTCTTTTTCTCTTTGGGCCCTGGGGACCCCATCCCCCAGGGCCTGACCCCTTTTTATATATATAAAAAAAAATGAACGGGAAGGGGGCCGCGTGGCTCCCTCCGGTGGCCAATTCCGGCCCCGGGGACCCCATCCCCGGGGCATGGCCACATTTTTTAAATTTTTAAGGAGGGGGCTGCGTGGCCCCCTCCTGAGGCCTCTATTGGCCCCGGGACCCCATCCCCGGGGCCGGCCTTTTTTTTCTTTTTCTTTTTAATTTTTGGGAGGGGAGCCGCGTGGCCCCCCTCCAGGGCCACTTCTAGCCCCGGGGTCCCCATCCCCCGGGGCAGGCCCTATCCATTGGGGACCATGGGGGGAGCCCCAATGCCCCCATGGTCCCGCCGACTCCCCGCGTCCTGCAGGAGCCGGCATTGCTTTTCCACATGGGGAGCTGCTAACATGCAGCTCCCCGTGTGGAAAAGCAATCTGCTTTAGATTTTGGAAGAGAGAGCAGGTTTTCTGCTCTCTCTTCCAAAATCCAAAGCAAGTTTGCTATGGCAGGACGGGAGCCGCGAGGCTCCCGTCCTGCCATAGCAACAGCAGTGTCCCAGGGGTGGGCACCTCGGGACACTGCAGGAGCCAGCCCTGGGGGTGGCAGTCCCCAGGGCCATCACAGGCTCCAGAAGGGGGGCCGCGCGGCCCCCTCCCAACATTTTCAAAGCCCCGGGGAGGTGGTGGTCCCCGGGGCTCTGGGGGTCTGTAACGGACCCCCATATTTAAATATTTAGTGCCCCGGGGAGGTGGCGGTCCCCGGGGCATGTGGGGGGGCTCGAGCCCCCCACACAGGTAATTTATTTTAAAAAAACAAGCCCCGGGGGTGGCGGTTTCCGGGGCTGCGGGGGGGCTGTGTGCCCCCGCAAATATTTGACAAAAGCCCCGGGGGGTGGCGGTCCCCGGGGCTTGGGGGTGCCTTGGAGGCCCCCCCAACATTAAAAAAACCAAGCCCTGCGGGGTGGTGGTCCCTGGGGCTGCGGGGGCCCCCCTGGGCCCCCGCAATTATGTTGAACATGCCCCCGGGACCTGGCCCACCCGGGGGCTAAATATTAACGAAGTGCGGGAGCCCGCGCTTTGTTTTTTTTTCTTCACTGCGGGAATCGCGGATCCTACGCGAATTTCGCCATTTAAAAAAAAAAAAAAATGCTTTGAGCAGGCCTAGGGGGTCAGGGTGTTTCTACCGTGCCCCCTTTTCTTTTTTTTCGCGTTTTTTATTCTGATTTCTTGTGACTTGGTTCTACCGAGTCACAAGATGGCTGCCAACACTTCCTGTTTTGGAGTGTTGACAGCCAATTAGAATAAAGCTCGTGGTCGGGAGGGTCCGCGGATCCTCTGTGCCTCTAAATATCGAAACATTTATTTTTGATTTTCTCAGCAACTACGGAACGGATTTACACCATTTTTAAAAAGGTCGCTTTCTGAGCCAAGCAGTACCTTTTTGCCAAATTTGGGGTAAATCCGTTCAGTAGTTTCGGCTGTAGCCTTGCATAAAGTTTCCTATGGGAAATTGATTTTTTGACTCTTATTTTTTTAATTTCTCTGGAATTACTGACCGGATTTACACCATTTAAAAAAAAGGGCGCTTTCTGAACCAAGCACTACCTTTTTGCCAAATTTGGTGTAATTCCGTTCAGCAGTTCGGGCTGTAGCCGTGGTTAAAGTTTCCTATGGAAAATAACATGGAGAAAACACGTTTTGGGACTCCCCTTTTTTCTCGGCCCCCGCTTGCCGAATCACCCCGAAACTTTCAAGACAGGAGCTGACCGGAGCGCCCCACTAGTTCTGAAAATTTCACGATGATTCGTCATCCGGCGCCAAAGTTATTGGGAAAATAAAAACGCTTTTCCTATGGAAACTAGGTCCTAACTATAACTATCTACTGGCGACCGCCAGTAGATAATATGTATGTATGTATGTATGTATGTATATATATATATATATATATATATATATATATATATATATATATATATATATAAACACAAAATTCTGACGAAACTCCCATCAAAAGGAAATCAGGTACGGACCACAAAGAGTTTTAGAATGACGAGGTGCTTTATTGCATATCTCTCACAGCATGACGCGTTTCGACCAGGTTTCCCCGGTCTTGATCACATGACGTGCCAGAGCAAATGACAAGTTTAAATAGTGATGTGGTGATTGATGCATTCCTCCCCCTGACATAATAAAACTGAAAGAAATACTACATGTGAAATTTTAAAGAAGGTACAAATGTACAAATTTCATTTTTCATTATAACCTAGTGCATTAATTTGATACAAAGAACAATCTTTGTATGTCATATTAGTAGCCTAATGGCTAAATGCAGTAGTTTATTTAAACATGTAGAGAACAGGGACCCTTGTATTTATTTAAGAAACAAATGTCCCGCTTTGATATATATAACTAATACCTCAAGGGAGAAAAAAGAACAAAACCTTAAGTGCCTAAACAATACAGTGCATGTGCTAATTTCTAAAAAAGGAACCATATATATATAACCAATCGCCACAAAGTTAAAGCCAGCTATTCAAATCTTCATAGCTGTTAACTATATGGTTGTACACGGGAGAGCAGTCAAAGTTGATTCAGAGGTTTCAAAATGGACATAAAGTGCAAGTGCATTGATCACGGCTAGACCTTATATACTAGATTTATCTCGTACATCATAAAGTAATAGTGCATAATATTATATCAAATGTATAAGATTTATAAAGAACAAATCAAATATATGGTCCGTGCTTAAGTAAGCAATATAGTACAAATGAGCAAAATTGAGGCAATGGTACAAATATACAATACTCAAATCATTATTCCAGCCCTGGCAAATATACAGTACAAAGATATACATTTAAATTTAAAAATGTATACAGTACAGAGAATAGAATAAGTTAATAGAATAAGTTAGTTAGTTATACTTATTTATTTATTTATAATTGTGGGATTATATACAGTGCTTTGGAACCGATTAAAACCAAGTAACAACCCCGTAAAAACCAAGTAATAGGTAAAACTAGGTAAAAACTGGGTAAAAATGAGGTAAAAATCGGGTAAAAAGTCTGAAATATAAAAAAAGTCCACCACAATTATTCACAGATAAGATTCATCAAACAAGGCTAAAAAGATTATTATCAAAATATTTACAGGAAATTGTGCAAATCCTCGCCCGTATTTAAACCATTGGGCATCTTAGTGTCAAGCAATAGGATGTACTGTGTTTCCAACTGACGAAGTTTCTTTTCTCTATTGCCTCCCCTTTGTGACCTTGGTACAGCATCAATAACATAGTAGCTCAGATCTTTCAAGTTGTTGTTATGAACGAGTTTAAAATGTCGGGCAACAGGATAGCTGGGGTCAGAATTAACTATTGCTCGTAGGTGTTGCAAGATGCGATTAAATACTTGCAACTTGGTACTACCTATGTATTGCAAATGACAGGAGCATTCAAGTATATAAACCGCATATTCTGTTCTACAGGTAAACATCCCCTTGATCTTAATGGGTGTATAGTTAAATGCGTTGGTATATTCCTGTGTATTGACCCCAAACTTACATGCTCGGCATGTGCTACACTTATAAAAACCGGTTCTGGTGGATAACCAATTAGTATGAGCAGTAATCTCAGGACTAGTTTTAACCAAAACGTCCCTCATTGAGGGTGCCCTTCTAAAAGTTATGGAGGGCAACTCTGGCACAATTTGTGATAATGTTATATCAGTTCTATAGGCCAGTGTTTATATATTATGCTCCTTACTTGTTTTTCTTGGTTACTAAAAGTGGTTATGAGTCTGGCTGTGTCTCTGTTGTTATGAGGTGTGTCTATGATCTCAGTTCTAGGTGGATTGTCATCATGATCTGAGGTAAGTACACATACTTCACTGTTGGTACTATTGGCACTAGATAATGCTACGTTTAAATCCTTTCTTATGTACCCTCGTTCCAAAAATCTTTGTAATGCCTCTGTTTGGCTTTTTGAACGGTCTATATCAGAATTACAGATTCTCTTGATTCTTAGAAATTCTCCATATGGTATACTTTTAATAAGGTGTTTAGGATGGGAGCTGCTGGCATGAAGTACCGAATTCCCTGCTGTCTTTTTTCTATAGAGCTTGGCATGTAAGGCATTATTCTCAACATATATCTCCACATCAAGAAATTGAACATTTTGATTGCTGATGTGTGCTGTAAACTCTAAATTGAGATTGTTGTTGTTAATTGCTTTAACAAAGCTTTGAGCGGACTCAAGTGTACCTTGCCAAATCATACACACATCATCTATAAAGCGCCACCATTGGAGTACATGATCATCAAACAACTGTTTGTGAGTGTGTCTGAGGACATGCTCCTCCCACCATCCAACGTGCAAGCACGCATAGCTGGGAGAGAAGCATGCCCCCATGGCCACTCCGCGCAGTTGATGATGAACTTCTTTGTTAAATAAAAAATAATTATTTAGTAGACATAATTCAATCATTCTTATGAGCATGGCATTATGTTGGAAAAATTGTATATTTCTTTTAGCTAGATAATATTTTACAGCTTTCAAACCATCAGCGTGTTTTATGCTCGTATATATGGAGCAGATGTCCATGACTATCAACAAATAACCTTGATCCCAAGTGACCGTCTGTAGTTTGGATAGAAAATGCCCAGTGTCTTTAATGAATGACGGAAGATTTTCAACAAAGTCGTGTAAATAAAAGTCCACATACTTCGACATGGCTTCCATTAAACTTTTTTGAGCAGAAATAATAGGTCGTCAAGGTACCGGGGTGACATTTTTATGGACCTTAGGAATAAAATACAGGACCGGTGTAATAGGATGATCATTTTTGAGGAAATTGTACTCATTTTTGCTCAGTAATCCCTCACGTTTCCATTGGCCAAGTTCTTTAAATACTAAATCCTTGATTAGTTTTAGATCTTGAAATGTCGCTTTCTTATAACATGTTGAATCACTTAGATGGCGTTCTGCTTCTTCCATATATAACTTTCTGGGCCACAACACTATGTTTCCTCCTTTGTCTGCCTTGTTTATTATCACCTCACCATTTTCCCTTAATTTCCGCATTAATTTAGAGTATTGTAATTCAGAATATTTTCTTTGGTTGCTTTTACACAAAACGTTGCGATTCAATTTTTTAAGGTCTTGAATTACACAATCGCTAAAAATATCAATTGAATCCTTTGGCATTAAAGGAATAAAAGTGGAAGGTGGGCGAAAGGGGCTACTAGCTGGTCGGTTGCACTGTATATCTAGTTCATGTAAGACTTCTTGAGTGTTGCTCATGGCATCTTCATTGGTACTGGCCAGAGCATACATTGATGTCAAGGTGGTGATATCAGATACTTGGAGTGATATACTAGGTTGGTTAGAGGTCATAATAGCAGTGGCTGTCTCTGTAGCCTTGTTTAATTTGAAATGTTTCAACAGTTTAAGTTTCCGTATGAATTTAAATACGTCAATCCTTGTCTGTGCATATTTGAATCTATTTTTAGGACAAAAAGATAATCCTAATGACATGATTGCAATTCAGCAGTAGTTAGTTCTATTTCAGACAAATTGATGACAGTGTTGTCTGTAATGGCTGACTCGTTTATTGTTGGGTCCACTGCTTCCCTTTGCCCCTCCTGCCTCTCCTGTTGTTTCCTGCATTTCCGCCTTTGTTTGCGGCACCTGTTTCTCCTTCTCCGATTTTCTTCTGCGGAGGTCTTGGCCGCAGCATCTGGCGGCGGTCTTCGATTAGAAACCCCAATTCTTCAGAGGGGGTGAAGTTGGCCTAACTATATATTGGGGAGAGGAGTTGGCCTAACGGCTAGGGTGGTCGACTTCGAATCTGGGGAACTGGGTTCGAGTCTCGGCAATGACGCTGAACATCCTGTGATTATGGGCAAATCACTTAATCTCCCCGTGCCTAACAAAAATGAATGTGTCCTCATGTAATGCAACAGGTGCTATGTAAAGCGCTCTGATACCCAATTCGGGTCAAGTTCGCGCTATATAAAACTCTGTAAAATAAAATAAAAAATATATATAGATATATTTAAACAAAATCCAGTCCAATAGATGAAGGAATGCGGCGCACCAGCCTAGCTCTCAAGTATTTAAAGTAAATTTGAGCTTCAGTCATAAGATCAGCAATACATCCTGTGAATTCTTAGATGTGGCAGTTACCATTAAGGAAAACAAATAATTCACCAATTTGTTTAGAAAAGAAACAGCTGACAACAATATGCTGCATGCACGCAGTCAACACCCTACATCACTCATAAATAGCATGCCATATGGTGAAATGCTACGAGCATGCAGAAATTGCAGCTCAAATGAGGGTTTTATTAAGGAACAGGGCACCATGATGAAAAGATTTAAAGAAAGAGGATATTCCAATAAAATTCTTTACCAAGCCAGAAATAAATTGCACAATGGAAAACAAGAAGATATTCTATTTAGAAACACACAAAACCCCCAAAATAAAAATCGGAGGGTATACCTAGAATGATTACCACCTTCAATAGGAGATCAATCAAATTAAAAACAACTCTAAAAAAACATTGGGGCCTTATTCGAGCCGACCGAGTAATTGGAAAAAGTGTGGGGGCTTCCCCTATGATTATCTATAGAAGAGCAAGATAAATTAAGGATAAGCTTGTGCACAGTTTTCAGATAGCTGAGCCCCCCACAACTTGGTTACAATCACGAGAGGGTTTCTATAAATGCGATTCATGTAAAGCATGTAAAAGCAGTTACAGCTGTTAGAGTTTTAAGACCCAGGATGGGAGTGAGAGGCAGTTCATCACCTGTACTACTGAATTTGTAGTTTACATTTTGGAGTGCCCATGTGGCCTTAGATCAGGGGTCTTCAAACTGTGGGGCGCGACCCCGAGGGGGGGCGTGGAGTGATACAAAGGGGGTCGCGCATTCCCAGTCACACTTCTGCCCAGGCCCATAGAACTACAAGGGCGTCAGCCCCCCTCCTCCTGTCGTGTCTCAGCCCGGGCTGCTGCAGCTATGGGCTCGGCTGGGCAGTGTCTGGAGTCTTATCTCCGACACGCCCGAGTTTTTAATAGGTCGTTAAAAACCATTTGCATATTTACATGCCTTTGTAAGCTGCTTACCGAGGCTTAGTTTTTTTTTCTGGTTCCAGTACCCACTGGGCCCCCACTCTGCCTATTCCTTACATTTAAACAGTTCTACGAAACGCAGCTGTGAATAAAACTCCAGGAAGTTAATAAGAATGTCACAGTTCAACAACAAATTAAATTAACCAAGAACAAAAAATAGTTTAATGCCCTAGCGCTCAGAAGTGACAGAAGGGTGGAATAGCGCTGTACAGATAAGTGAATAAATGTTCATACAGACTTCAAGTCTCGTGAGTAAATCACGGAGGGATTGCACAAACTTTCCTTTATCTGAGGTCATTAAAGAGAGGGCCATTTAGCAGGGATCGTGTGCAGTAACACTTATTTTACATGGTGTTTATTGATACTGCTTGACTGAAAACAGCACATAAGCAAGTTGTCCCTTAATGAAACAATTTATCTGTGTATTTGTAAAGCACCAATATCCCACCTTTCATCTAATTCCCAGGGCTTCATATATCCAAAAAGGTTTTTTTCTGTACACAAAGTGCTTTCCACTTTTGCCAATTTCTATTATAAGAATAATTTATCTTATAAAAACATTATATACAAGTCCCATTGCATCTCGGCACTCCAATTCGTGAGAATTTGGTCCTGTGGATGTGCTGGAGTTGTAAAAACTTTAAAGCACTGAGTATGTAGGCTTAGGGAACCATTTGTTAACCTGCGGCATTGGCAGAGCCATGAATCCAGGCTTTTTGCCCACTCCTGCTCTGGGACCAAAACTTGTTGTGCTGCCTGGACCAGAGCTGGAGTTTGATGAATATGCAGATTTAGATGTAGATTCTTGGTGGAGCGAAGCAAAGGAGGGTGCAAGTTCCATAACTGCGCGGCATGCACCGAAACAGTGAGACAGACAATTCATGCCTTCCTGAATTAGGGAACAATAAGCAGAGTGGCACAGGCCGAGAGGAGCATACCGGTCCGACCCGTATGCTCTGTGAGGAGAGATGAGAGGATGAGAGAGGACAGCAAAGGAGTGAGAGAATTTGATTGAAGAGGTCAGGGATGAGGAGAAATGTGAAGTGCCGAAGGGAAGTGCGGACATGCAAGAAGTGAGTGTGAGCGAAAGGTGAGGGCTACTGTTAAACCGTGAGAGAAGATAGCTGAGAGATGATCTGTGACCTAAAAAGATAATTTGATGCGACATGGGTGAGGGACAGCAGCGATAGGGGAAGAGAGGGAGTACTGGGGTGGGTGCTGAGCAGTGATTAATTTGTAATAAAACATGTGCCAGGGCCCTCACCAGTAGGTCACTGCAACTTTAACCACCCACCCATTGCCTGGCCTGCACGGCCAATGACAATACCTATGCAAGTACCAACCATAATACTTGTACAAGTGTGACTATTCAGACTATTTCAAGCCCCCAAAGCTATAAGAATGGCATGGGTGTCAGGAGTTTATCGTTTTTAATGTATATTGAATTAATAAACAGCTGTTCTGCTCATCTCTAAATTACACAGACAGAGCCACCATGTGGAAGTCTGTCATAGTGCCAGTGCGCACAGTTAGGTGCCAGTGCAGAGCACCGGAAACCACCTGCTCAAATTAGGCACTGGTGCTGAGGTAACAGGGGAGAGGGACGTTGGTTCAAGAAGGTGTGGAAGAACAAAGGGGAGATGTTAAAGATGAATGGGGGACTGGAGAGTTGTAAGATACAAATAGACAAAAATTTGAATGGAGAGACTTGAGGTGAATGAGAAGTGCTGAGGGGCACGAGAGGTGACGGGGCCAGAGAGGCGATGAGATAAATGCGAGAGTCTGTTAGAGATGAGGGCAGTGAAAATACAGAATGGCAAGGGGTGATTAAAGGTGAAGTGAGAGGTTGCATGGGGAAAGTTCAGAAGTTGTAAAAAGGGGTGAAAGAAAATGGCCTGCAAAATGAGAGAGGGATCCAGGGTTGGGAGATGAGAGAAGAGAGGGATGGAAGGGAGGGGGTGAGAGGAAAGCAGCATAGGTAAACTGCTTAACTCTGCACAAGACCGCCAGGGTTTTAAGGGACCCCTGCTGCTCATGGCCAGGGCCAGATGAGCTTGTAATGTGGCAGCACGTATTCCTGCAGAGTTGAGTGCCCTTCACAAAGGTTGACTAGACATCTTTCTGATGTTAATTGCTGTATTTTGGTTATAAACTGGTACTGATGTGGTGAAATCTTTCCTCAGTGTTACTGTGTGTAAAAAATGTCAAAATAATGAAGCAATGCTATCCCAAAATACGCGGCATAATATTATTTACATTTTCTTCCCACACAATTTAGTCAAACCTGTCGCGTAATTTGGTCCTCACCTGCCTCATAATTCCAGTAGCCCTGCCTACAGGTTTAGACATTTTTGTTAGGAGGGGGTCCTCACACCTGAAAATGTTGACAGGGGGGTCTCGGCATCCAAAAGTTTGAAGACCTCTGCCTTAGATACATAGGCAGCACCAATGCACAATTGAAGAAACGTGTTTTGGAACATCAAAGGGCCATAACGAATTTAGATTTTAATTATCCTGTGGCTAGACATTTCTACAATACACATAATAGTGACAATAAACTTCTGAAATTCTTTGGAATAGATCGAGTGATGAAACACATACGGGGTGGTGACAGAGAAAAACAGCTGTCCATCCTCGATTCACAATATATAATTGACTTTCAAACCAGGATGACATTTGGCATGAATAGGGAGGAAGAATTGGCAACACATATAGGGCGATGCCCGGCTTTCCTAACTAAACCCATGAATGAATGGCTATTAGCTTTTAATGAGATACTTGTATTTAGTTTGTATGTTTTTGGCATTTTTTGGTTTTATGGCACTTAATTCACGTCACATGTAAATTATGATCTAACACTGGCATCATGGGGCATTTGTCGAGTAATTTCATCAGTTATCAATTGGGGCACTTGCCCAGTTTTGTAGAGATTACTATACGGTATTCTTATGAATTAGTATATTTGATTGAGTTCTCACATAGCATGTGTTACCTCTTCCCATTGCGTTTGTTATTTGGGAATGGCGGCATTTGCCTGATACCTGATAAATCATATTTTGTTTTAAGTATGAAATTATATATCTGAGAATAAAGGATGATGAAAATATATAGATATTGTTTATATATATCATTTTTCGATCAAATGATTTGTGATTATAATTTTGTCATTGCACGCACTTTATTTATTGGATGAAGCAAATGGAAATAGTATCTATGAATTATATTAAAATTAAATTGACATTTTATGTGAAAGCACATGACATTGATGAGGGTGAAAGCCAATTGAAAGATATGTGAAGTCTTTTTACTATGTCTACTGACGGGAGAGTGGGCGGTCGGGCATAATATTCAATGATGCAATTATAGGTACTGCAAGAAATATTTATTTTAAATGTAATCAAATTGAGTAAATTTCAAGAAATCGCGATTAATTTATTGTATTATGGATCGACCATTACCTCTTGCATAATGTCTTTCTTCTATGTCCATTATGACGGCAAATGTATTTCTGGGGGACGCTGGGCATTATACGCCAACTTGACAAAGACCGTTTCAGCCGAAATGTGTTTTTTTGTTATTGCACAATAAACACTTAAGAACTGGACTGGTGTGCCACATTCCTTCGTCAGTTGGACAGGGTTTTGTTGAAATAATTGGGAGGCTCTTGCCGCCACCGCTGGCACCGGCACGTAAAGGAAGGTCTATGGCGTCTTCTGGCAGTAGTTCATATTATATATATATATATATATATACATATATATATATATATTTTCTGGTTTGGCGATTCACACTGGCGCGCTTCCAAATCGTCGGTGGTGCCGGTCATGAAACGTTCCGCCACGTTTCCAAATACTTTAAATAGGATTATCCCATCGACAAATAACCATCCGGCACTCCAAAAGGTACTGGTCACTCGGTAGTTTATTTTGTGACGTTTTTAACATCTACGCGTTTCAGCAGTCTCACGCTGCCTTGTTCACGATCATGAACAAGGCAGTGTGAGACTGCTAAAACGCGTAGATGTTAAAAACGTCACAAAATAAACTACAGAGTGACCAGTACCTTTTGCAGTGCCGGATGGTTATTTGTCGATGGGATAATCCTATTTAAATATATATATATATATATATATATATATATATATATATATATATATATATATATATATATATATACACATTAATATATATATATATGTGTGTGTGTGTGTGTGTGTATATACATATATTACCAGTCAAAATTAATGTATTTATTGAACATTAATTCGTAGGAGTGTTACCTTTAGTTCCTATCTCCATAATGTTCTATAGTAGTGTGTTTCATTAACAGTGATATGTGTAGCACTGAACTTACTCCAAGGCTTGGCTGGCCTATATTTACTACTTCTTTGAGACCTTTATGGCTGTAGTACCTATAAAAGTGTAACTTGGGAAAAGCAATAGGCTTACTCTTTTGTAGGTTGGTGTTTGTATTTGCATGTCCCACAATAAAGACCACCTTAGCTCTCCCTAACCCTCACATTTTGTTGCAAGTATTCCCAGATTACATTCACTCCCCTCTGTCTCACCCACATTTACAACTAAAATACAGAGCTATGTGTGCAGAGGTCTTCGCACTTGTAGTCTGCACAGAAAAGATAGGAGAGGAAGAGCAAGAGGTCTCTGCCGTATGTTAGTAAATAGCATTTTGTAGTTTGTGACTTGTACTACTGTAGTTCAATCTCACATACCTTAAAATGCAGTTTGTGAATATGTTCCGCTCCTATACATCTTCATCACCTTTAACCTCACTTTGCTTCATCCCAATCTAGATCCTTCAATTTACTTGGTCACCTGCAATGATCCTCACTCTCAAGATGGGGATGACGCCTTCACTCCCTAAATTTAAGAAGTCACATCTCATTCAAACATGGAATTAATCCAGTTGACAAATCACTCTCATAAGCCCAATATCTTGAATATCACTGTAACCACCATTTTTCTAGAGTAAATATGAACTCTGTGGTATTTTTGTACATAATGATTTTGTTTCTGGTAATGTCTATCCCATTCATCACATACCTTTCTCATTACCACGACCATTAAAATGTTTGCACCCAATCTGCAGCATTGCCCTAAGTTTGTCATTTGGCTATGTGAAGAATTTTTGCTTTTAGACTTTTTCTGTTCAATTTCAGCTAGCACTTGTCAGTGGATCCTGTTTCTAATAACAAAATGATTCCTTTTTTCAGCTTTCTGACATTGGGTAGTAAAATATGAGTACATATAACACAGCACTTGTATCCTAAACACATGCCTCTTCTATACACCAGTGATACCACATTGACAATATTTAAAAGAAATGCACAGTTCTTAGCTATGTTATTGAGAAGGATACCAGGTTTGATATCAGGGGTTTGGAGACCAAATGCACCTCTGAGGAGACTATGGATTTTCTGCCAGTTTCAGAGCACACGAGGCAGTTTCATTACTCACTCGGGGGTTTCTCCCTGGTACATGATCTATTTTAGCAATTAATATTTCCTTATCTCCAAGAACTGACTCAATAATTTCAAACCCATCTCACATGAGAATTCGGATCTCATGGAAGATAAATACTTTTGACGCTGTGGTCTTCTTGGAATACAATGGTGACAATTGTAAGGCATACTACTAGTACTTCTACAGATTACTACTATTACCAGTAATAATTCTAGTACAGACTCAGCTACTAGTATACATGCTAATAATAATATTTCTACTTTATTATATCAATAACAATAATAATACTATTATGCAATTATGTGCATTTATGTTCATTATTAAATGCATACCACAAAATAAATTTTCTCAGATAGTGGGTAATATTATTGTTAAATTCAATGGTTAGCATTTTATCGAACACCAAAGAATGAAACGCTTAAATCTTTGCAATGTGTTTTGAATCTGAGCACTGCAGGTTACACACACTGACCTGTAGTTGATGCTAAACCTACTCTACTGAACAATGTCAGTGGCCTACCATTGTCTAATCCCGGTGATATTGTTCAGTGAGCATGGCACTTCCTTACAGAACTGTAGATCACAGATCCAAATCATTGCAAGGCTCACCCAGACGTTTGTTCATTTAAGTTGAATAGAGTGAGTAATGTTATCTTGAGTAATAATAAATTCTATTATTTAAGTAGACAAATGTTTACTAACATTATTATAATTACAATTATTATTAGTTTCTTATTTTACACAGAGAAGTGATGGAGCAGGATTTCGCAAAAAGAAACCTGCTCGAATGAATACCCCCATAATACGTACTAACAGTAAGTAGTAATAGAAAATTTACGTGCACCTTACATGAACACAAGGGAAAACTGCTTTGCGCATGCATGCACTAACGTGAGATAACGCATGAAAGAACTAAAACCGTATTTACATTATGCTCTGAAAGAAATGAGAAACAATGCATGACTAGGCCACATGTGCATTTCGTAGTTTGCATGTTGCAGCTTGCTTTGAAATTATAAATAATACAGTTTTTGCATAAAGCTATGCTAGGAAAAACGCTAACAGGGAATGGTGCAAAGGTGGGTGGTAAACAGTGAAAACTACATTATCATATAATTAATGAATGTTCATATTCCATTTGCTATAGTGAGCTGGATGGGCAGCATTTTTCTTAAATTGACCGGATAAAGGAGGGGCAGGATAAATTAGTGAAATTGGTCTGACAAAGGCACGCTGAGCACAGCAGAAGAAATGCAAGGGTTGAAGGCCAATGTGATGATCACTTGCCAAGAGATGTGACTGACCGTGGGACAGAAGGACTCCTTCCGTGGATGTTGCTTAAAATTATATGCAATTGTAACATGAATTAAATCGTGTGAACGGAACAATCATGATAGCATGGGAACGGGTATAAAACAATGAATGTGTTTAAAGTCTGAATGAAGTCACCATGGTGTGACATACCACCCCCAAAGTCCACCAATCAACTGTTTAGTTACGTTAAATGTTACAACTGATGTGGGACGGACATGTAGGTTTTGGGTATAACTGGGGTGCCTTTAGGGGTTTGGTTAGGTTAGGCTGAGAGAGAGGGGAGATGCGTCGCTGTCCGTCGGTTTGCAGAGAGGCCTAGCTATTCCTGTCCTGTCCCGTTCCTGTCCCTGTAATCTTTGTCCCCTGACTCTATTTCAAGGGACCCCCACCACCACTTTGGCCAGAGGGGTGGTTTTCTACAGATCCGTTGGTTTGTATTATTCTGACTCGTTCTTGCACAATTTACCTGCAAATGTATTTTGTCTCTGAAACATTTGTCTCTTCATCTATCCACTCCTTCATGCACAATGTCATTATTTGATTGATGAGTTTGTCTCTATCTGAATTGCTGATGTTTTCTCTCCCTTTGTGAGTTCATTGTTTGCACTTGTAACCGTATGCTTTGAGCATTTTATCATTTAATTTGAGATAAACTTTATTAACTTCAACGACAGTCTGTGTTTATTTAGTTGATCGAATGATTAGTCAGATAAGGATTATCATTACCATCAACTATTCAACTAATTGGTTCATCGACCAAGTAGAAGTAAAGTTGATGTATAAATTTGATAAGTATTTTGGAAATGTCATATATGAATTTTAGGAGGAAGAGAATTGAACATTATATAAATTGACCCCAGCGCATCAGGGATTTGGGTGAATGTGTATGAGCCATTGTTCTGTGATAATATTGAGTATGGATCCCCGATTAGGCATTGGCCTCGCGCTGGATCAGAAGCAAAGAAGAAAGGGCACTGTCAGACCCTTGCTCTAGGGCAAGGAAGTTGAGAAAATAAACAGGATTACGGCAGCATAGAGAAAGGTGCATCAAATTGTGGAGATAACAGAGAAGGAAACACCAGAGCACAGTCAATAAGAACAAGGTAACAGGAATAGACTGAGTGAACTGAAGAGAAAAAAACAACAAATGTGTAGGAAAGGAAACTGGTGCAAACTTATGAGAAAGTGAGGAGTCGTAACAACTGCCATTGCCAGACACCCCCTCTCAGTTCAAACAGAGTAAATATATGACTCTACCTAGTCTGCCCAGCAAGTGCCCCTGATTTGTACGGCCACTAGAGCAACTGGGGCCCCATACATTTCATAATAACATTAAAGTGTCTGTTTAACTCTGAATAAGGGCTATGTAGGAGCTAATTATTGCACATGATACATTCGGAACCCAGGGGTTTTGGAATTTATCCTGTGCAATAAATGCCAAACACACCTCTTGCGCACTTGTAATCAGGACCTAAGTGTTGTATTTCCCTTTCACTTTTGCCTCTTTCACTTCCGCTCTCAATGGTCTTTTCCCACCTGTCTCTTCATAACCTCTCTCTTTCTCTCTCTCTCTCTCTCTCTTTCTCTCTCTGTTAGGTGTGTGGTATTCAACTGTGTTTTTATAGTCTGCATGCCTTTCTATCTGGTTCATTCTTCTATCTCTGGTGTCACTTTCTCACCTTTCTCTCTCCTGTGCTCCGATTCAGCTACTTTGCTCATCTATCTCTTTATAACTTTGCTCTCAGTCTTTCTCTCTCCCTCATCCATCTCTTACTCACTTAACACTTTATATTTGTTGTCCCTCTTACTCTCTCTGGTCTCTTCATAGTGTCCTTTCTCCCCATCATTTTTCTTCCCCTCATGGTTCATTCCATCTATTTTGTTCTATTGTTACTCTCCCTCATTTGTGGAGGAACACAGAGTCCCTGAGTTTTTCTATATTGCAACAATAAAGCAATAAATGTTGCAACAATGTTTCTTTCAGCAAACTGCCAAGCACATCTCAAGGAGCAGGCTTTAAACATGCAGAGGTAGTTGCTCTTCTTTATTTTGCTAGCTCGTACTCGCATTGTATGGAGGCTTGAGAGCCCCCTCCAGTCCCTGGGACTCAGGGCTCCCCTGAACCGAGAGGGCTGCAAGACCCTATGTCATGCCCCTTGATCTGACAGAAGCCGCTTTTAAAACCTTTCTAATCTTCTGTGGGGCCATACTTTTTCAAATAGTTTTTGAGATACCATGATTGAAGAGCATCACAGTGTGCTTTGCATGCACCACCCATCCCGAAACATAAGCAAACATTGACATGCAGGCCTGTTGGTTGTGGCCTAGCATGTGTATTGATTGGTCTTTTCACTCTCACTGTGCAAAGGGCTTTCTGAGATTTTGAGTGCACATTTATACTTGAACTATCATTTGCCGTCCCTACATTATTCCATCCCCGATTCCTCCATCTAGCTCGGCTCCCAGTGGATCCCGATGGTTATTCACTAGTGGTTCATCTTTTCCCTTCCTCTTAGATGCCCACTCCTCTTCATGGTTGAAAGTAGGTGGGCAGCAGTGGTGCAATGGATGTTTGTATGGAGTGACCTACTGTGCCGCTCTTTTTCTGCTGGGAGTTGCATTAGTGTGGTTCGAGGATAAAGGCAGGTTCGGGCTATTGAGTGCTTGTGTTTATAATGTGGAACCTGCCTTTGGCTCATCCTTTCTTTTCAGCTCACCTAGGCTCCCACAATGTGCTCACTGCATCACAGTTTTCATTCTACTTACCCTCATTTACACACTGTATGACTGAACATTTTTTTATTTGATGTTTTACTTGATAATAATAATTGTGGCAATAACACAACATGGTTAAGCCTCCACAGCATAGGAATTTACTAGCTAAATAAAGCCAGTAAGCAATACCAAGGTAGCAAACAAAAAAGGATGAGAGGAATGCTTCCAATTCTAACCACCGGCAATCATGCAGGTTAGCATTCTAACCCATCATACTTTTGCCCACTATGCCACTTGAGATTAAACCCAGCCATATGCAAATCAGCCTTGGTCCTGCTCACATATGAACAGTCGAGCACCAACTGCCAAGCCAAAAAATGGATCCGTGCTCATTGTGCAGCTGGAATCAGGCTACACCAACTGAAAAGCCCTAATGAGTCCAAAACCGGTCTTGTGTTGTTTGTGTTCAGGTTCAGGGAGGATGTGGACTGGCTGTTCGGGCTGGATGGTTCCTATTGGAACACAGTCAAGACTGATTAGCATATGGCTACTTCCAAACTGAAGTAGCATTGTGGGAAAAGGGATGATGGGTTGGAAAGCTACTCAAGTGATTGCCCCTGGTTAGACTTATTACAAGCATAACTCCCATTGCCTTTTGTGTGTTTGAAGCAATAACAAGCTGCTAGCTGGCTTATTACCACCTTCAGATTACCAGTGCTCCAAAGGTCTCATCACAAAGACATTTGATGACTCATAGAACTCTCATGGCCAAGGGACAGTATGCACTAGCATAAACGCTGAAAAGATACCTACTTGTCCTTCCTCTTTAAAGCAACAGCAAAAGAACACACATGAAAGAAAAGAAAAGAGAAGACCTAATTCAATATTAAATAAACAGTGAATGACATATCATAATTGTGCATAACTCTGAAACCTGGAAGATTGTTTTGTCACTGTGGCAAAGTTCAGACGGTGTTGCAAGTGACTGCCACAAACAGACCTTCCATGAATGAGGTCACCATGCAAGTCTCCTTTGTTCTACTTTGCATTGTACCGATATCAAAAACCAAGTGGTGGCCCTAAGGTATAGATCTGGTAGTATTTGAGCATTCGTGTTCAAATTCTTCCATCAATGGTACCCTGTCTTTGTCTACCAGTTTATAATCAGTAGCCTCTGTTAAGGCTATGGAGTACTTATGTATAGTGCTTTGCAGGCACGGGTTCAGATCCCATCCTCATGGCCAAAATGCAACAATGGCACTACACATCACTGTGAAATAGCTTGGGAACAGGAGGACAGAAGAGTCAGCCAAAGAGAGCGCCAATGAGTACGATTGGGTAGTGACGAGCACCTGCCTAGCTGAAACTGGATCACATATTTATAATATTTTAACTAAAACTAAATGTAACTTACCTCTGAGTATGAGCAGCATGCAATTCTGATTTTTTTTTTAGCACTGTAGAACACAAACACAACAAATAATTAATAGTCACTGAGTCCCAGAATCTCAACACCGAGCAGGTCGAGAAGGTCCTGCTCCAGGTCATGGATATCCGCCAGGCTGCTGGATGGTGCACCGAACCTGGCTGCACAAACCAGCGCACCTTCCCCCAGCGCAGCTGACACTCCCTCCGTCATAACCCACGGTCAGGCCTGCCGCCTGCTGCCAGCATGGAAGGGAGGTGGTGTTGCACAAAATAAAACAGTGCTGTTAACTCCACCTCGCTGAAGATATCCCGGGGCTGCACACCTGAGCAGCACCACTGTAACCAGGGTAGGAGGCTGGTCGGGGGCCTGGTACTGCCACTCCCCTGTTCTGCAATGGCACTGGGTGGGGGAGAACAGCAGAAAAACAGGTGAAGGAAGGAAAGAAGAAAGGAAGGAAGAAAGGAAGGAAGGAAGGAAGGAAGGAAGGAAGGAAGGAAGGAAGGAAGGAAGGAAGGAAGGAAGGAAGGAAGGAAGGAAGGAAGTGAAATACAAAGGAATTAAAAGAAAAAGTACAAAAAGTCACGAAAAACACACAAATAATTGAAAAACTTAAAATACAAAGACACAAAAATATACTGATATAATGAATAAATATTAGGGGTAGATTAATTAGGAGTGTGGAGGATTGAAAGGATTAACAAAGGATTTAAAATTAGGCCCAGCACCATCAACAGAACAGAGAAAACAAGACAGCTGTGCCAATGCGAAACGCGTGTCACCGTTCGCGTGCGATTTCAAATGCTAGGACGCACTCCGCGTTGCTTTGATATGAAAATGCAGCGCAAACGGACGTGCCGGGAAACTCTGCTCCATCGGAGGCACACTCATTCAGTGTACATTACTAGCACAGTTTCTGTTCAGAGCTGATACCTCTTTGCATTGTACCCTCACATGTACACATGCCTTCAGCACACACACTCAGTCTGTGCTCACTGTTCAGCACTGAAGCTTTTCTATCTTTAACCAAGGTGTGTTTTTTCAAACACACCCACTGCCATCACACACATTTACTCAGTGTGCTGCACAACTCTTCACTCGTCATGTATTGTACTTTATACACACACACACATACACTCAGCACATGCAGTCTGTATGCATACGTTGCATAGCACTACAGCTCTCATGTAATGTATTCCTCTCAGGCATACATACATCTAGACAATGTACTAAGCACACATGTACTGCACAGTACTGCTCCATCTTGTACTGTACCCCTCCCAGACACACATACAACTTACACACAGTCACTCCTCCTGTGCTATGCAGCACTCCACATATACTGGATATAGGCCAAGGGTGAGTTAAGCACACAGTAGCAAAACTTTTAAAAAGGTGAATGAGCCTGTAGGTCTCCCTCCAGTGACACAGAGTAAAAAGGTCCTGTTCACTACTACTGATCAGTACACGGTATTCTGCAACCACCGCGCTCATGCTGCTTAACTCCTGGTGAAGGCAGTAGCCTTCCAACACTATGAGGGTAGAGTGTTGGGTGGCCCTCCCGGTCCAACAAGACTGCAGTCCATGAGACAGGCGTGTGTCATGGCTCACATGCATGATCTGTGTTCACCTATGACAAAAAAAATCAGCATAGGCATCCATACAACAGTACTGTTGGGCACTCAGGGCAGAGCTACACGCCTCTTACCATGCAGAGGACTTTTCTGTTCCAACATACATGATGCCTATGCCTCTCAATCTTGTCTTAAGGTTATTCACACTCTTTCATTAACTATTGAAGAAGGAGAAGATGGTTTGTAGATTTTGGTTCACATGGAGGTTCAGGCCAAGCTTCTTTCAGATGTGATGTTTGATAACCTTAGAGACTCAGCAAAGGTCTCAGGGGGAATGGCGTTGGCATATTGTCAGAGACATCCCGAAATGTTGTCTTTTAAGCATGCGTTTCTCTAGAAATAGATTTTTTGAAGAGGGATTACGGAGGTTCTTCAAATGTCTTTCAAAGACCAAAAGCACACTCAGCCATACCTCAGAAGCAGAAGCCCTTTGACAGGTACAAGAAGAGGTTTGACAGAAGTAGGAGAAAGAAGTACAACTTCTCCTTTACTAGTTTTGAGTTTCAACCTAAGGGGTCTCATGGTCATAATTCCTATTATCAAGGATCAGGGATAAGGAGAATACTAAGCAGTGCTCCTTAGTATGCCAGTACAGTACCAAATTCAGGCAAGGTGTAGGGTGGGAGGACAAGGAGGCACCGTTCCCTGTTTTAGGAGGAATGGAGCAAGTGTATTTCTGAACAATGGGTGCTTCAAATCATTTTTCAGGGCCATGTCTTGGATTTGTTTCCCATTCTTCCAGGTTATTATTTATTCAACTCTCTTGGCCCAATGTTCCAGAAGGAGAAAAGCTTGTCAGGAGAATGTGTCTTCCCTGGTAAAGAAGAATGTCATCCTTCTGGTTCCTTTGCAAGGAGAGTGTGAAGGCAGAATGACATTTCCAGGTCCAGACATTGTTCCAGTCATTTCAGAATGATCAGGTTTATTCTGACAGTTCACTTCTTGATGAACTCCCTGCAGCAGGTGCCTCCCTGATTTTAGACAGAGAGGTTTTGATCAAAATCGACCTGCAGGGTGCTTACCTACATATTCCAGTTTCACTATCAAACCAGAATATTTCCAGGTGTGTCATGGGAAACCAGCATTAGCAATTTTGGGTCCTTCTTTTTGGGTTGAGGATGGCTCTGAAAGTATTTAGGATGGTGTTATTTCTGGCTCTTCCAATAGAGAGGGTTAGGAATCACCTGCAGTCTTTACTGATAAAAGCAGGGGCTCCATCAATAGTATGGCTAGAGGGGGATACACATCCTCCATCATTGGGTAGTCATCGAGAAAGAGTAAGAAGCTCTCATTAAAGTCACTGTCTATTTGAATTCACCCAGCCTGGTGAATGATATCTTCAACTTAGGAGCAAGAGACTTTCTTTATCTTTCTGGAACCAATGACTGTGGCTACAAATGCCAGCAAACTGGGTTTGGGGGCAGTTCTGGGATCTCAGACAGCACAAAGATTTGATAGGAGTTAGAGAGAGTTAGACGTGTTAACCTTACAGTGGTCTTCCCTAAAAAAATGTGCCTTCCTCCTCCATTTTTCCTGATCTCGTTTTTCCTGGATTTAGGACTCTGTGAACTTTACCACTGGTAACCAGGGCTAAAGTGTATGTGCTCCCTTCGTGCAAAATGGTAAAATTGGCATAACCCAAATTGGCATATTTCGTTTACTTATTAGTCCCTAGTAAATTTGTCCTACATGTCACCAGGGCATGTAAATTAAATGATAGTAGTGGGCCCGCAGCACTTATTGTGCCATCCACCTAGGTCCCCCTTTCAACATGTCTCTGGCCTGCCATTGCAGCCTGTGTGTTCAGTTTTAAACTGCCCTTTCCCCTTTCGACCTGGCAAAATAAACATTTTTCCTGGCCCAAGCCTTCCTTGTTTATACACATGTCACCTCTAGGGTAGGAGCCGAACAACCCAGAGGGCAGGGTGCAGTGTATTTAAAAAGTTGGACATGTACTTCTATGTTTTGCATGTTCCGATTGTGAAAACTCTTAAATAAATTTTTCAATACTGAAAGGCCTGCCTCTTCCATATTATAACATCAGAGTTACCTATTTACATTTAATAAGCTGTAACTTTCAAATGGGAAAAGGTAACCAGTTCATGTTTGGTGTCTTTGGAATTGTAACGAAAAATCCTCTCTTATGGTAATGTCGGATTTTAAATTACAGTTTTGAAAATGCCACTTTTAGAAAGCAACATTACTGTCCCTCCGCTAGTTTGCACCCCACAGATTACTTGTTGGAACTTGAATTAAATAAAGACAGTTAACATATATCACTTCGGAGACAGTGGGTAAAACACAGAATATCCAGAGTGGATTCTATGTGGAATCGAACTGACTGAAATTGCATTACTCGTTTTGTTTTCACCAGTGTTCCTTTTTATTATGATGGATTCTTTTTTATTATGATGGTTTTGTAGCTGCTGGTTACTTTTCATGACATTTTTGTGCACGGATGCATTGGTTAGTTTTCATAGGCATTTATTGCTTTAGACATGTTCTGGTTTACACTTACTATTTTTTTTAACATGAGAGGGGTGTAAGCAAATGAATGGTTGGGTACGAATTTGTGGGTGGGTTAGTGTGCTTTTGTTAGGCTTATGTATTCATGTATTTTTCAGTAGGAGATTGCACAGTGACATCCTTGGGTTAAATGAAATACCACTTTAACATTTGGATCTCCAAAAGGGCGAGGTCACGGGGTCAGAGTCAACCTTTAAATTGATTGCGTACACATGGGTGAGTCTTCAACAAGAACGGTTTGTTAGGCTGAGGAAATACATGCTGTCGTTAGTACTGGGAGAACGCACATGAATTGACAAGGTTGCCGGTCGTGGCTCCTGAGGTAATTTGTTTAGGTCCATATATTATTACACTTGGGAATGCCAATTTTTAACAACAAGTGGGGCCAAAACTACAGGGAAATCTGGGGATATTGCTGGAGGTCATAGGGGCGTTGCACGTTAGCCTTTTGTATCAGTTTGACATTATTGATGTAGATGTAGTGGATTATTTTGGATCTTGAGCCAGGGTGGGTTTTTGCAAAGCGGGGTGGAGTTTAGTATTTTTGATCTGGTTTATGCACGGGTTTATGTATGGGTTTTTTTAGTAAAATTGCAGCAGGGTGGGAGGTGGGGCTGAAGATGGTCACTTCAGGGAGCTTTTTTCATAATTTATAGCGAAACTTGTATTGCACAGTTGGTTTAGTTATTTCTCTTATTTGTTTCAGTAACCCCTGACGAAGGGCCTTCGGGCTCGAAATGCATTGGGTGGAATGATATGAGCCCACTCTATATGAATGATTTATTTACATGTGCCGCTGTTGAAAGTCCGAATGGATTGCAGGAGGCATTTGAAAATGTTTAATAAAGCATCAAAGTGGAACTACGCTGTCTCTGCAGTGATTAAGAAAGCATTGATTAACTTTGGAATGAAACATGGATACAATTACTGGTTTACTTTTGAACAAAAATGTGATCACTATACAAGGAATGGCCTATCGTGAGGAAAAATTCCTGCACTTAGCAGTGCGACAGATGGGTGCGTAATGCCACGTGCCTTTTTTTGGATACTTTTAGAAAGTTGGCATTTTCCTGCATGAGCCATTTGGTGCTTGCAGCCTGTCTCTGGTTCACATGACTGGGTGTAGCTGATAGTTGGAATTTGCGTATTCCTCATAGACAGCCACACACAATAGCAAGCTTAGGTTAGCCTGAGTGGGCCATCACTGGGAGTATGGAAGGGCGGAGCTGGGCAAAGCCCTATTTGAACGTGAAAAGAGTAATTCCTGCCTCCAACCAAAGGGCTGCATACCCCCTGTAGTTAGTCTGGAGCCAGGGCAGAGGAGGCAATAAACCTGTGCAATTCAAAGGGAAATCTCTAGAAGCTTCTTTCACTTCAAAGGAGGCACATGGTATAAATATCGGACCTCTGACAACAACTCCTCTCTACACTTTTGGACCTGTGGAAGTTTCTGCCAGGAAGAAGGACTGCTCTGCTGCTGAATGGACTGCCACTCTGATGGACTGCTGCCCTGAAGGACTGCTGACTGCTCTGCTGACCTGCTGCCCTCTTTACTAGGTGAGAAGGCCTGGATCTACAACCTGTACCTAGGACCACCAGAGTGACTCCAAGGACTAGTCTCTTGCAACTAGGACCTAGACTTTCCAACTGTGAGTTCTATCCTGCCAAGTGGTGCCACCCCAGTCCTGGAACCCTGGAGGTGGGCCAGAAGGTGCTCTGCCAGCCTATCCGTGTAACCAACAGAACAGACGCACCTGCTCTGCTGCCCAGCGCAACCCCAAGCAGAACCAACGCATCGCCTCTGCTGTGAGGGTTCTCCCAGCACAAGCACTCTGCATTGAGCTCGCCACCTACATCGGAACTGCCATTGTGCAATGCATCACCTACACAGTACCTCGCACCACAAATCTCTCATCGTTGGCAGCCTCAACGATGACGTAGGTTCTCGCATCACAGCTTTGCAGCAACTCGGAACCGACGCATCGCCTCGTATGCACTATGCATCTTTGACACCGGACTTCACATCACAAGCCTTAACCTACAGGATTCTCAACAACAATGCAGGACCTTCCATCGTAACTTCCCAGCTCTTCGGAACTGACGCATCACCTCAACTGCATGACACATTCATGACGAGGGACCACGCAACGCTCTGCGACCAGGATTTACGGTACTTTTGTTCAGGGGGCCTAACTGGGTTCCTGTAGCAGGCCCGTGCTCCATGGTGGTCAGCCTGAAGTTGTGACTTTGTTCCTGTCCGATGCAACCGGATATCCACAGTTAGCACTTTGTCCTTTTTTTTAGCTATTTTTACTGAACTCTTTAAACCTGCATATCTTTGGTTCTACTGAATAGATTTTTATCTTTTTGGTGTTGATATATTTATTAAAATCTGCTCCATTTTTAGGTCGAGCCTGGGCAGCGCATGCGCTGCTCTGCGAGGCATGCTGTATTGAGGTATGGAATAGAAGCTCTGCACATTTTCCCCTCATCTTTTCAATTGGCTCCTGTTACTGTCCTTTCTAAATGGTTGCTTTTGATCTGTGAATAGGCTTAGTAGTCCCTCCTTAGTACCTCCTTGTCTCTTTTTGGAACCTCCCATAAGGACTGGCTCTTTCACTTGTGTTGTTACTCCGTGTGTTTCATTTAGGTCTGCAAGCACTATTTTTTTAAATTACTTTCTCCTATCGCAACAGTACATGTTTTTGTGCAGGGGACCGCTTTTCAACTCTCTGCTCTTCATTGCCTGGGGACCGCTTATTAGCTCTCTGCTCTTCATGACCAGGGCACTGTGCATAGTGTTTCAGCACTGCACCTGCTTTCATGTAAACAACAACACTGGCAATACAAACAATGGCGGCCACAACTTTATTTCCACAGCAGGCGCCCACTCGCATAACTAGTCGTTTTTTAAAATTTACATTAAATCATGGCGGCTGCGTGTGTTCTTGTGCGCAGCTTGCCCAAATCGTTTTGTTTTTTTAAGAGTCAATCATGGTGGTGGCGCGCCTTGTTGCGCTCCGCTCCGGTCGCCCAAAAATATACCTTGATGTTAATAAACCATTCCATGCCAATTTCATTGATATTTTGAAAAGCAAGCGCTGCTCGGATTACATCACGATGTGGGGAAACAGATACGGGAAACGCGCTTATTCTGCAGCTTTCAGTAATTGCCTGTTTCTTTCATGTTTTATGCACTGCATGTTAACAGAGCGCAGTCTCGAACCCGGTTCTCTCGCATCAAAGTCCCCAGCTCCAGCCATTACGTCAGATCCTCTTCATTGCCCTGTTCTGCCTGATCCCTCCTCCCCCACGCTAATCACAGGATCAAAGGCATAACGGGATCAGCATTTTGGTGAAGGCCATTTTATCAATTGTATATGGAGGAAGCTCTTCAGATGAGTATTGAGTTGCGAATAGTCCTCAATACCTTAGATGTTTCCGCTGATGAGACAGAAAAGGTTTTATGTTGCTGAGAGTGACATTGGCACCAAGTGAGGCGCAGCTTAGTTTGCAGTTTTTTTACAGCGCAAACCCGACCCAAAGGTATTTCACTGGAAACATATACTACGTAAAATTGCTTATATTAACAATGGCCCCAGTTCATAAAATTCACCTGCAGTTTCATATAATTCCGACTTTTCAGCAATTCACAAGATTTTGTGCCATACTCATTGGAAGGTGTTTCTGCAAGGAAATCTCAGAAATACTTACATTTGTGTCACTCTGCACCAGGGGCGGCTCCTCCATTAGCGCAGAGAAGCGTCGCCCCACTGCTTTCTCGCAGTGCGAGAAGCAGAAACATAAAATGGTATTTTAAATACCATTTTACGTTTCTGCGTCTCACGCTGCGAGAAAGCAGAAGGCAGGGTATGTCTGTTTAGGGGTGGGCGGGAGGGTGTGCCTGGTTGGGGCGGGCGGGTGGGCGGGTCGGGGAGGAGTAGCTGGCCCACTGTTGTGGGCCCTGACTGTTTGGTCGGCCCTCTGGGGCCAACCAAAGCAGTCATGTGCACTCTACATTTTCTCTATGTAGGCTGCATGCAGCTTACATTGAGAAAATGGCCTCCCTACAGGCACCCGGCTGGGTACTGTCCTCACCAATCACAACGCTGCCATTGCAGCGTTGTGATTGGCTGAGGGGAGGGAGGATGCATGCTTCCTGTTCCAGGAAAACACGGGCACGGGACCCGGCCAGGAGCGGAGGCGGCGCGGGACCCGGTAAGGTAAGTTTTTAAAAAATTTTTTAACCCCCCCGCACAAAACCCCGCACTACCCCGAGCCCACCCCCCGACTCCCGAGACATGCGAGCCACGATTGCTCTGCACTTGTGTACACTTCCGCTTCTAAAATCTGATGCGACATGCATTTTTAACTGTTTTTTGTTTCTGTACTAAAATGTATTTTTTCCTTTAGAGAAACTGCCACTCCTATGCATCTGCCACTTCTTAGGATGTTCCCTTCCAACTTCCATCCTTAAAATAGATTTATTCCTGCCTTTCACATTGCTATAGATAAAACTTTATCTATGTGGAAAACATCCTGCAAAAACATTAAATTCCAAATGACTAGCAAACGTGTAGCTGTTGACCAACTTTTAAAGGTGGGCCCACAAAACTGCCCACGCGAAAAGGTTGCATAGAAGCAATCACAATCTACTGGTGGAATTTTAAGTTAGGAAATTCCACTGGTGACATTTCTGCTTTAGTGCCACCTCTGGATGCTGAGATGGTTTGTTTCTCTCTCCTACTAATTCCTGCTTCCTTCGTGGTGATTTCATTTAGTGTTGGCTTTTGGAGCCAGTACTGAATCCATCAGATATTGCAACAACACCTGTGCTAAATACAGATAAAACAGCTGTGTGTTTGCTGGGGAGTTGTGACTGCATGTTTTTTTGTTTTTTTTTAACTTTTGTACCTGCACTCTGAAGGTATTGGAGCGCTGGCTCGAACCTGTTCCCCAGCATCAAAGTCGACCACTCCAGCCATTACGCCATATGCTCTTCATTGCCCCATTCCGCCTGCTCCCTCCCCCCCCCCACTAATCACATGAGGGCCCTCTCATAAATACCTTCCCATTCCAAGGCACTTCCTGTTTTTCTATTGTGCAAATGTTTTTTTTACTCTTTAAGGGGTTGCAAGGGTACTCCTTATTTAGACATCACACTTCGGGGATTTTATTCTCTCTGAGAAGAGCGGGAGATTATTGTAATAGTGTAGCATTTACTGTGTTTAATATTCATGCGCTGACACTGCGCTCCCTGCAGTGGGAGAAGATAAACCATGGCCTTAGAGGCGCAGAGAAATCAAAAGCGGCACTGGTGGCCCATAATTTTAGCATTCTTCCAACAAAAGTATAAAAGTATGCTCCATAGTCTTGTAGTTTCCCAGCACAATAAATAACAGGCAACACTACCACTCATCCCAGTGCCTCAGTTATTCAGCCCCACTATCAAACCTATAACTTTTTTTTCAGGTCAACATTTTCAAGGTTTGTTAATGTCAAACCAATTGCTTTAAAAAACCTGAACCAGTTATTTAACCATAGAATATGTTGCTAAAGAAGGCCTAGGATTTAGTAATCTGGTAACCTCAGTTTGTGTTGGTTTGTTGTAAACACAATTATTGTAACATAGTAACATCAATTTCACATTTCCAATGTTTTGTAGTGAGTGATTTATCATTAAAACCAGGGTGATGATAGCCTTTTACCTTCCAATATTTTTCAGCTAGAAATCAGTAATGCTTTAGGATACTAGCACAACTCCACACCAGGTCACATAATTCCAATCAGTATAATTCCACTCAACGCCACACAATTCAACACTACACAATTCAACTCTACACATTTCCATTCTACATTACATAATTCAACAGCAAACCACATATTTCAACTCAACAACACAATTACACAACACACCAAATACATCCAATACACACCACAGAATTCCACATCATACCACAAAATTCACCAGCACACCATATAATTAAACTCCACAACATACCACTTCACAACACAAATTGCCATTCCACATAATTTCACTCTGATACACAAGCCCACTCCACATAATTCCAATACACTCAATACCACATAATTGTTATCCACATATTTCCACTGCGCGCCATACCACATAACTTCACTACGCAAATCCACTCAACACCACACAATTCCACCACACACAATTCCGCAAGTCCAATCCAGCCCACATAATTCCATTCCATACCACATACATTCACTCCACTCCAATCCAAAACACATGGGTAAAAGACATTGTCATTTCCAATACCTCTGACTCTAACAAATGCGAGACCGATTGCATTGCAAATGCTTGTTCTAATCTGGTATGGGATCCCTTTTGTGGTATGTCTTCATTTTACTACTGTTTGATGTGTTGCACAACTACTTTACACATTGCCTTTAAGTTAAGCTTGACCTTTCTGTGCCAAGCTACCAGCGGGTTGAGCACAAGTTAATTTAGGGTTTGCTTGTGACTTCGCATTGACAAGCATTGTGGTTTCTGCTTGAGAGGGGTTTCACCCCGCTTAACCAGCAACCCAGTGTCCTATAGTGAGGGATCTGTACTCCACATAGAAAGAACTCGCAGGCAGGCTATCTGAGTCACATTTCTCCCTGCTCACAGGATTTTGTCCTCAGTGCTGTCGAATTTCAGGTGATTTGTTGCTGGTGGAGAGTTCTGGGCATAGACCTATTCACAAATGATTCACATTTCACGGGTACCAAGTTATTTACTGAGATTCCAGGGCCATCCAGCAATAGGACCTATCCTCTGACAAATTCATGGCTGAATTATTTTCTGTATGGCTTCCTCCATCCCTCTTCTTCCAAGGGTGTTAACAAGAATTCACAGAGAGAGAGATGGTGGGAGTGTTCATGGATCTGCCGTAATTGCTGAAAAGGATTGGATTCTTTCATTATCTCCATTCCCCTTGATTCGACTGCCTCTCCCCCTAGCCACCCTCAAGCACTTCAATCTGTTCGTCTGGAGGGTGAGAGAAGGGATTTCCTGAATAAGGATCTTTCTAGTTCAATATCAGAGACAATCCAAGTTTCCATACAATGCTCTACAAGGAGAGCCTGCAGTTATCACTTGGCTTCCTTTGTTAAATGGTGTAGTGTTAATAATCTTTCTCTAGCAAAATGCTCTCCAAAACAGTTCTCCAGTGTTTGGACGATGGTGTTGAGAAAAAACTTTCTTTATCTTCTTTGAAACTACAATGGTGAGGAAACAGGGTATTCAGGTCTCCTTGCAACAATCTGTCTTCAGCTGAATCACTTGTTTGTAAATTATTCAGAACCAGCAGGGCTAATGCACTGCTATCCAAGACTGCTACAGTTTCTAGGATTAATTTGTGCCTGCCTATCTTTCCAACCAGAGGTTTCTTGTGTGTAATTACCAACTTGACCCAGGCCACTGTGGCTGTTGCCTTAGCTTTTCACTTATGCTTTAGGTATTTTCCTAGGTACACACTCCCTTGTTTTCTCCTAAAGAGGCCATTAATTATGAGGCTGAAACACGTCAACCATACATCCGGAGGAGTCCATTTTGAAAAGATGAAGAACAAATTCAGCTGCTGACCATCGCTGCAATCCTAGTAAGATTCATCCCACTTATAGAAGTGGGCGGTTTGTGAAACAGTGGATTATCTCCAGACGAACCATACTCTAACTTTAGTATTGGTCGTCTCATTGTTCAAATTATATCAGATGCAAGGATAGTGTGGATTTTTAACTTTTGAGTTAATCACTATGCATAATAAATTACTATGAAATTGTATGAACACAAATGTCATGTTCTCATTTATAGACCTGTTTCATTGCTATGGAGACTTGGAAAAGAGGTATGACTATGGTAGTACTATGAATATTATATTGAAAATAATTTTGGATTGTCCAATAATAATTTTTGTGTTATCTTTGACAAAACAACGTAGGTGGGTCTGCTCTTCTAAAACCTTTTTCTCTGTTTCATTTGGGCAGAATGGGCTGGGGTGTCCATTGCTGGTCTTGGAAAAGCTGCCACCTTGGTGACCCCGTCTACTTTCTTTTCGCACTACAGGTTGAATGTTGCCCAGTGGAAATGTGTTGTGCTTCGGTTCAACAGTTCTCTCTAAAGCAGCTGCTATGCAGTTTCATATGTTTAAGATTATAATGGCATTCACCGGTTATTTTTTGTTTTGTGTTATTTGAGAGCTCTGGCTAATGAATTGAGGGATGATTTCTGCACTTCTCCTGAATTGTTAATAAATATTTATTGCATGTCTGGAATATCTATCAGGCCATAATAAAGTCATACCCTGTGAGTATTTTCTAATGTTTGTAATGAAAGGGACAAGGAAGGCGATGAAGAGGTAATTCCAGGATTACTTACCACTAATCTTCATTACATTGATTCATACTTCCTCGTCCCAGTACTTACAACCCTCCCTCTCTCCCTTTCTGAAAACCTAAATCAACAATATGTGTGTGTGTATTTCAGGAAGAGGAAGAGAAGGCAGTAGTCTTTTATAGGAGAGAAAGTAAAGGGATTCATAGAAGTGAAAAACAGTGTGGTGAACTTTGTTCATTTTCAGTAAAGGAGAGACTAAGGGGCATATTTACAACTACAGTGGCAGAGTGCGTCGTTAAGCCAAGAAGGCTAACGCCGCGCTCCGTCGCTTTAGAAACGCAGGGCTGCACCGTATTAACAACAATACGGTGCAGCCCTGTGTTTCTCCCTGCGCTGGTGGTAAATTTAGCTGCCTAGTGCCAACACAGGCACCCTTGCACCATAGTGCAAGGGTGCCTGCGTTGTGGGAAATGATTGTTTATGTGCAGGAAGGTGTCTCTTCCTGCACATAAACAATCATAAATGGTTATTTGTAACTTCTATGTGTGATGCTTCTGCAGCACACATAGAAGTTGTAACTCAACATTTTTAAAATGATTATTTATGTGCAAGAAGGGACACCTTCCTGCACATAAACAATCATACATGGCATTTTGCTGTTTCTATGTGTGATGCACAATGCAGCACACATGGAAACAGCAAAAATGAGGAATAAAGTATTTCTCCTTGTTTTGCCTTTTTAAGACCAGGTTTTCCCTGGTCTTAATTGTGGCGTTGCCCCATATTTACGCCACCCTTGTAAATATGGGGCAGTGTCAAAATCAGTGGGTGTTGCGGCGGAACCCCACCGCAACACCCATTGCCCACCCCTTTGGCGCTAAGTATAGCATGAAAGGGTGCTCTATTCACAAGGTGACGTGCTGCCTTGTGAATAAGGCAAAGCCCCTATTGCCACAGGAACGTCGATAAAAGTGACATTCCTGTGGCGAGAAGGGCTTGCAAATATGCCCCTAAGTCGCATGTATTTAAGTACTGAAACAAGGAAGGAAGAATTGGAGTAAAGAAGATTACTGGTAAGTAATCCAAGCACTGAAAGCTCATGGTTCAGGGTTGCTTTTGTGTTGTGATGTGCTTTCAGTTTATGCCAGGAAAATAACTATGATGCATCACTCTCCTTAAAACGTATTGACTTCAACATACTAAAGTGCATCGTCATCAGTTATATAATCCGATAATTGAAAATGAAACAGTCGTATTGCAATCCCTTTCGCCAAATACATATGTGTTAATTAAATTATTTTCTTCCTGATGCCCACTGACCTACTTCACTGTAACTTCTAGTGGGTGTTAAGTGGCTTATGCAAGGAGTGAATGAGCAAATCAAAATCTAGGGCACAGCGTATTTTTATAAACTGTTTTTCTCATTGGTTATGAAGAAAGCAAAATGGATTTTTGGGACTCAAAAGCCTATAAAGATAAGAAGGAGCAAGTCAGTCACTGATTCAATTAAGCCAGTGTTAGTACGCACAGGTGTGTAGGTCCTGTACACCCCCCTAAAACATGTATTCTGTAGTAATTAGTCGGGTAATGTGAAATGTTTGTCGGATTTCACCTGGGATTTTTACATGCCCACACTGACACAAACACACACCTTCTCTGTCGTCTATGTTTTGAGGGCCTTAACAATGTTGATTAGTTAAAAAAATATTGTATTTTAAGTACCCAAAACACTCTGCACTCCTCTTTCTTTCCACTGCCCCTTGAGCCCCCCTCTCCCCATGTCCTGATTCTCTAGATGTTCCAGCGTGATTGTTAGGAAATCTGAAGCTCACACTCCTCAATCATACTGACCAAGCTCCTCCCCTGATTATGCCTCCGAAATGCCATCTCACCTGTATTACAGTGGTCAGGAAGCGGTCTCCAGACTCGATGCTGCCCTTCAAAAAGAACTATGTCAACCCAAGGTTGAGAAACTCTCACTCACTGCCAGTTAAAGTCTTGATCCGATGCAAGGTTCAGTGCCTGAGCAGCTCTACCTCATCTGTGCAAGACAATAAAGTAAGGACCGCCCAGGTTCGTCAGCCGAAGCCCATGTGTATCAAAACACATCCTCCAACACCTGAACACATTTGTAGACAACAGTGCTAAACTAAAGTTTGAATGCTGTGCTGGTCTTAGGAGTAAGCCGACTCTCTAGGGGAAATGAGGCATTTGTAAAGTCTTCAGCACCTCACTCGACACCACTTCAGATTCAAAGTCAGTGCATCAGCAAGACGTGTCTTGTTATGTGTGACATTCCAGTGTTGTTCAGTAGTCCCATGAGAATTACTGGCAAAGATGTCAAAGGTATTGCTGAATGAGGAAATGGTTTTCCATGGATAATAGTTAATAGGAGAGAGTGGAGACATCTCCAATGAAATACACCGGTGTCTGTGTTTGAGGATGTATTTATTCTCACCAGTCTGTACAGCATGGAATTAAACCCTATATGTCGGACATCAATGCCATAGAGGTTTTATTCCAACAACATCACAGGGTGGACAAGAATATTGGATGGTGTGCCCCTTACTGCCACAAGCCTGCACAGCCCAGTTAATGGACCAACCTCCAGAACATACAAACACTATGAAGCAACCTTCATTAAACAACAATCATAAATACCTACATACTCAGTGGCACCTATGTTTAAACTATTCTGCAACACTTCTGTTCATGTTAATGAAGTTCACTGAACACAAATACATTAGCTTCAAAGCGAATGCACTGCACCCAGCTTTTCCCATAGAGGGCTAACTGCACCTGAAGGTGGCCAGGTACTCAGTGACATTCAGAACATTAAAGTGATTAACTACTTACTCAAGAATCTGAGAGGCAATTTAGACCTTACAAGGTAAATGGAAAGTGCTGTATTAATAACCATATAATCAAGTACAAGACTATTCAATTATTTGATGTAGCAAAGGAAGAATTTTGACAAGACAATCTTGGAAGATCAGAATTCTGAACTTTTGAAGGATCTGTTTTCCTCCTCTTATTAGCCCACACAGGATCACCTCTCACTCCTGCAAGCTGCATAGCTCAGAAGGTCAGGCTTCTTACAAAGAAAGAGCCCCATAGACTTCTTTGTAGGGAACCTATATGTTTTACAAACCACCACACCCAGTGGGGACTCATTCATTAGGACCTCCTTGTCAAGGAAACTCTGTATCGAATAAACACGGACCACTCTATGTCAAAGTTGCCAAGACCTGGCAGCAAAATATTAGCAGCTCTCATATTGTACTCCAAGTCTAGCCGAGTACCCATGCATATCAATGCAGGGACCCTGCAATTCTTGAACCACTTTGGTTCTCCTTCACCTATTTTAGGTCATGGATTTAAGATCCCACCCAGGAGGCCTTTCCATCATCCCTTTTTTCTATTCCTCAGTCTCTGCATTCTCTATTCATTGATGCCAGTGGAGTGTTTATCAAAGTCAACTTCTGCACTATATTTGATGTCGCACTCTATAAGTCTCATAGGACAACTAATATGAGGGGCTCATGAGCTGCTCCATGTGAAGGCCTGGGTGAAATTTGCAATATGCCGGCGTAATTTTGTCAATTTTGTATTACTCTTGTTATGTTGAGTCCCTGGTATTTTGCTATTATGCCACATGACATCATTAAGGGCCGCTCGTGGTAAAAATGTACCTCAAACGCACAGGAACATATTTTAAAAGTGTATGAATTGACACAAATAAAGGCTTCCCACATAAAACTAGTATTTTCGTGCATGGCCATTAAACAGAAACCTATAGACGTAGTGTGGAAGTCTTACAAGAGAAGGGACCCACCTGTTGTGGGGCGCTAGAAGGCAGTAGGCCGTAGCTGCGCTCCGTACAATAAGGTGACCCAGACACAGTTAGCTATACTGGTTGGCACGAAGACCACGAGCGGTCTTCCGCCGTTTATTTATCCCCTCGGGTCGAGCCCGCCCCGAGGGGTGTGTGTGAGTGAAAGTGGCAACAATGTTCACGAGAGCCCGGATGGCTCTCTACATCCCTTCCTTCTTTTGGTTATAGTCACCAAAGTCATTTCCTCCTCATGGGGACATGTACAGGAAGTCCTTGAGTCTTTGGCTCGGCACCGGGTTTGCCCAGAGGCCATACCTCTGGCTCCGGGGAATAACAGGGTTCCCAGTGCCGCCCGGGACGCCCACAGGCGAGCCAACATCGTCTTCTGAAATGGCAATGTCAGGTGTGGTAACTGCTTCTCTGTTCTCGGGTGGCACTGCTTCTGAGACTGGGCCGCCAGCCCTGGGGGACCCATGGGACGACGCGCTAGGACTCCCAGCAGGGTTGTCACCGTCTTCACTGTCTCGGCCGCCACCAGCGATCAGTTTGAAACACGACACGTTTCTTGTGACTTTGAGGTGTCCTTTTTGAACCGTGACCATAGTTCCCTGAACCTCCGTTACGGTCCATGCTTCTGGCTCAAACGGTGTTCGGAACTTCCACCCAGGGTGTCGATCTTTGATCACCACTCGGTCACCGATACAGATTCGGGGTTCTTGAGCCCTCCGGGTCTCACTGGCCTTCCGGTTGGTGACCTCTCTGCGGGCTTGAACGGCATCATCGTCTCTCACTGGAGGGGCCCACGTTGGGTCAGCTGGGATACTGTCCCGTGGTGGCCGCAGAAACATCAGGTGAGAGGGTGCACACTTGGTGGTGCTGTGAGGCATTTGTCGGTACACTTCGAGAAACTGATCCAGAGCTGCTTCGGCATCCTCCTCTCGTTCCACCGCGATGCGCAGGGCCCTGTTGAGAGTTCTCATCAGCCGCTCCACCTCCCCGTTGGCTTGGGGCCAGAGTGGCGTGATCTTGTGGTGTCGGATGGCTTTGCTTTCCAAATACTCCTGAAACTCCCTGCCCTGGAACGGAGGTCCGTTGTCGGATTTGATCTCCTCGGGCAAACCTAGCACGGCGAAAATCCTGTCTAAAGCCCTCTTCACGTGAGGAAACGCCGTTGACCCCACGACTTCCACCACTGGAAACGTCGAGAAGGCGTCAACCACAACCAGCATGTGACGGCCGTCTGGGAAACTCCCAAAGTCAAGACTGACATGGGTCCAGGGGACTTTGACAGGATCCTCCGTGATTACTGGCCCCGTCGGGGGGTCTCCCCCTGTGATGGTACATTCATGGCAACTTCTGACCATCTCATCCACTTTGGTATCCATGGCCGCAAACCAGACCTTTTCCCGTAGCCTCGCTTTCGTCTTGGCCATGCCCTGATGACCAACGTGAGCAAGTTCTAGAATGCGTCGCTGTAGGGCTTCAGGGATTACGACAAGATGTCCTCTCAGGACAACACCATGCTCCCCCACGGTGAGCTCATGCCGCACCCTCCAGAGCTGCTGCCGGTCGTGTCCAACCTCCGGTCGTAGTAGGCGACTACCATCCATGAAGCGGGCCCATGTGTTCTCCTCCAGGGCTCCTTTCACCCTTGATAGTGTTCCGTCTTCCGCCGTGGCCTGTCCGATTTCCTCCAGAGTCATGGCCTTCGGGCATGCGCGCTGTGAAACCATCCTCACAAACTCCTCCGTGCCCCTTTCCTCGGCGGACGGGTTCCTGGGCGATGAAGGGTCGGGGTGGCGTGATAGGTAATTGGCAGGGTTGTGTGCTTCAAGTCGGTACACGACCTTGAACTGATACGCTTGCAACTGCACGGCCCACCGCTCAATCCTTGGGGGCGCCAACCTTGACAGTCCGGCAAAGAACGGGATCAATGGTTTGTGATCCGTCACCACTTGAAAGTCCTGGCCACACAGGTATAGATGGAAATGTTGGCAGGCCCACTTGATGGCGAGAGCCTCCCTCTCGATTTGAGCATATCTAGTCTCAGTGTCGGTGAGGGCCTTGCTAGCATATGCCACGGGCTTCCAAACTTCCGGATCATGTTCCTGCAGGAGCACCGCTCCTAGGCCCATGGGGCTGGCGTCAACGACCAACTCGGTGCGTTTTTTCGGATGGAAATAAGCCATGACTGCTTTGTCCTGTAACCTCTCCTTAATGTCGTTGAAAGCCTTGTTGGCAGCATTCGACCACTCCCATGGTTGTCCATGTTTCGTCAGGGTCCAGAGTGGCTCAGACAACGTTGCGAGATTCGGGATGAAACGCCCGCAATATGTTGCCATGCCCAGGAAGCTTCGCACCTCCGTTTGGGTTCTTTGGCGTGCTGGCCGTCCGGATGGCGGCTGCCTTCCTCGGGTCCACCCGGAGTCCTTCCCGCGTGAACACATAGCCAAAGAATTCCACTGTGTCTTGATAAAATGAGCACTTCGCCTTGTGCAGCGTCAGTCCAGAGTCTTCTAGCCTCTTCAACGTCGCGCGAAGGTGCTTATGATGATCTTCCAGCGTGCTTGAAAAGACGAGGATATCATCGCTCAAGTTGATCACCCCTTGCAGCCCCGACAACACCTCTCTGACTGCGTTCTGGAAAACTTCAGCTGCCGAGGATATACCAAAACTGAGTCTCTTGTATCGCCGGAGGCCGACGTGGGTCAAAAATGTTGTGATGTACCGGCTTTCCGGTTCTAGCTCCAGCTGATGATAGCCAGCGTTCAGGTCCAATTTGGAGAACCATTTAGCCCCGTTGAGGTCGGCCACAATGTCCTCCATAGTCGGGGTTATGTGTCGTTCCCTTTTCACTGCCACGTTGGGCAGGCGCATATCCACACAGAGTCTTATGGCTCCCGGCTGTTTGGGTTTCGGGGCCACGACCAACGGAGACACCCAGGGAGTGGGACCTGAGACTTTCTCAATTACATCGAGCTCTTCCAGCTTTCTCAGCTCTTCCTCGACCTGTGGCCGTAGATTGAATGGCACTCTCCGGTGCCGGAGCGCCACCGGTCTGACAGCGGGGTCGATATGTAGCTTGAACCTTTTGCCCTTCAGTTTCCCCAGACCTGTGAAAAGTGCCGGGAATTCCTTCAGTATAGCCCCTGCGTGTGACGCATGTATCTGGTTCGCGAAGAACACAAGTCCGAGATCCTCAGCTGTGTGGCAACTGAGCAGGGTTCCTTTCCGTCCTTCTGTTATGTGGAATCGGGTGTTCGTGGTGTATGTTCCGCTGTCGATTTTGGCCTGGATGACCCCCCTCAGCGGTAGCGGATCGGTTCCTCCATACACGTATATCCTGGCCGTGGACGGCTCGAGCGGGGGCCTTGGTGACAGGCGATCATACTGTTCCGAGTGAATGACGTTGACTGAGGCGCCGGTGTCGATAAGGGCCTGCATGTCAGTGCCTTCCACCGTCACCGAGCACATTGGGGGAGGCCTCCGTCGTCGGTCCGCCCTGCTGACATAGGATACCACAAAGACGTCATCGTCTTCATCTTCCCACACTTGCCTGGCTTCTTCGAGAGGGGGCGAGTCTTCTAGGGATACCTGCTGGACCCGTTGCGAGATGCTCCTCTGTCTTGACGGGCCTTGCCGGAATCGTCCACCCCGGCATACCCATGCGTAGTGGTTGAGCCTCCCACACCGGGAGCACGTCTTCCCTTTCGCCCCGCAGACTGCTGTCTTGGAATGTTCATCCCCACAGTATCTGCACTGACCCCCTCGCGGCGGCGTCTGTGCTTGCCGGACCTGGCTGGGGCGCCTCTGTATTGCGTCTACCCTTTCTTCTTTGATGACTGGGTATCGTGGTGCACACGGAGCGGCTACGGGCGTGTGTAGTGCTGCTTCCATTGCTTCGGCCCGGACATCCGACAACTCGTGGGAGCGTGCCAGGACAAGGATCTCATCCAGTGAGATCCCCAGTTGTCGCAGTATGAGTTTGCGTAAGAGCTTCGAGCGGCAGCCCAGGATGATCTGATCCCTGATCTCCGTCTGCGGGGCCACGAATGCGCATGAGCTGGCCAGCTTGCGCAGCCTCGCGTAGAACATATCGACCGAATCTGTCTGTGAGGCCCTACGGAACTTGAACTTTTCGAAATCCGGATTCAGCTGTGGGTCGAAGTGTCTATCGAGCGCCCTTACTGCCGCGTCGTAATCATCCTCATTTCCGGTGTTTGGAAGTGTCTCAAATAGATCATATATTTCGGGCCCACCGTAGTATATGAGGAGCGACCGCCTGACAGTGCCGTCCGTTTCCCTAGTTCCTTTAAAGTAATGATTCAGCCGCCCTACCCATGCCTTCCACCGCGGCGCGGCTGTAGCCGGATCCGAAGCCTCGCTGAACGGCGGCAGGGGAGCAATGGCGGTGTGGTGGTGCCCGGGGGCAGCGCACCCTGTCCTCTGTCCTGATCCGGAGCTCCGTCCTGTGCGCCGGCCATTTGGGTGTTGCTCATCTTGGGCGCGCTCATGTTTCACCTCTCCCATGGCCTGCGCGCGGGAGTAGGGCAGATGCTGCCGTGGGCACTGTATGGCGGTGGGGGCTGGGGTCACCCACGCCGGTGTAGGACAGTGTGCAGGCGTGCTTTGGGCCTTGTCGTGTCTATGGCCAGGTTGCCCTCCTTATGTCCTTTGCCAGGGACAGCCTCTGCGTTTTGTTTTTTTTTTGTTTCTGTAGATTGCCTTTATTTATTCCTCTTTTTTTTCTTGCTTTCCCCACTCTTCTTTTTTTTTTTTTTTTTTCCAGGCGTCCCTCCAGGCATCCCGGGGCCCTGTAGCAGTAGGGACATTCAGCGGGGACGGGGCCTAGGGCGCGGGCTCACACAGCTACCCCGGCGCTCCACCGTCGAACAGGAGCCTCCCCTGTGGTCGCGCAGACAGGCATACTCACCCGCTCCCGCACCGCCGATCGAAAAGCGCCGCCGGCTGAACGTGCTCCCGATGACCAGGGAGGCACGTGGGCGGGCGCAGGCGGCAGCGGTAGGATCAGGCGCCGGCTTCCCGGACAGGCGCCGCCAGCTGAACACGCTCCCTTCAGGCCAGGAGACGCGTGGGCGGGCGCCACTCATGGGTAAGCGACAGCACGTCGTGATGCGGGTGGGCACAGCAGCCGCAGCAGGCGAGGCGCGCACACGTGCCGGTCCGACCGGCCTCGTCGCCAGTGTTGTGGGGCGCTATAAGGCAGTAGGCCGTAGCTGCGCTCCGTACAATAAGGTGACCCAGACACAGTTAGCTATACTGGTTGGCGCAAAGACCACGAGCGGTCTTCCGCCGTTTATTTATCCCCTCGGGTCGAGCCCGCCCCGAGGGGTGTGTGTGAGTGAAAGTGGCAACAATGTTCACGAGAGCCCGGATGGCTCTCTACACCACCCTCAAACAGAAAAGCATCAAGAACAGGTGCAGAAGTCAAAATCAGATTGTGAATGCTGCTTATGAGGGGTCATGTCTGGTGAAGAGATGCACATTGAAAATGTAAGCACAGTAGGAGAATGTGTAGCTCCTCGGGCTTCGCAAAGTCCGTGGGGATGGGGGCGAAGGTGGGTGCATTAGCCTGCTCGCGCAAGGTCTGAAATTTGGTAACATTACTTTATTAACATCTAAGAAAGTATAAAAGTTGTAAGGCCTCAGTGGAGAAATGTTCTTTTTACGGTTTCATTGTTTCGCAATAGGAGGTAGAATGATTTATGTTAGCTACTGAAATTTTTTTTATATATCGCCTTGATATGTTGTTACTAGTTTAAGTGATATTTGTCAAGCATAAAGATATCCTATTGAAGAGTCTGTGGTGTATTGTCTTGGAATCAAGACTACAGCACGCGCCAGCAACCTGTTTGGATATTCCTTGTTCGGGTTCTTTGAATGCAGCATGGTGGTTCTGACAACCCAATCAATGGCAAGTCAGAAAACCTTGAGCGAATCAGCGAGAACAGCTGGCTTGCACTCCATCACGTCCATGCTCAAGTGAGGAATTGAAAAAAATTAAATAAACTTACGTAAGAGTAATGGTCAAATCTTCTTAATACAGGTAGCGTAAATTGAGACAGGTGAAGGGATGATGTCGCTTTCCTTAACTCCTCACCTGGGCAAGGGGGAGCTGGCCTCGTGGTCGCTCTTTTTTGTAGCACCAGGGAGCAACAAGAGAAAAGAAAAATAATAGTGAAGCTAAGAAAATGTCACGCTTGTTCTTTCACAGCATGAAGACGAAATCACACACGCAACAGCATCGTCCAGCCCGCCTGCAACACTTTACTAAGTCTTCTCTGGACAGTCGAGTGAGATAATGCTGTGGAATCTAGGCAGCCTGCAAACAGGAAGGCTGCCAAGCAAACGCCAGCTAAGAACACACCTGCATGGAGTGGCATTGAGAAAGAAGTGTCATCGAAGGCCAGAAAGTGAAGAGATGAAGCCATCACCACCCATCCAGTAATTTGTAGATTCCAGGCCAGACTGGGAACCCAAAGCAACCATGGCAAACTGTGTCAGGCCAACCCCCATACAGTGCATAGTGACCACTACAAGATGGGTGTGGGGGTTTCTCCTCCCAAGAAAATCTGGGCAAAAATGGTGCATTTTACAACACATTTTAAAATATATATTCAATTGTACTAGCTTTTAAAGCAGTAAATGATGGCCTTAGTGTGCAGCAGGATACGACAATCTTAGTTGGAGTCTTAAATGATTCCCTCACTATCACCCTCCAACAGTGCCCCTCATCTCTCCATATCCCCTCTCTCATCTGTATTTCATTTGGTTTTTAGCACCTCTCATACCAGTGAAGGGTGTTAGAGTACTTTACATCACACAAATACAGAAACAATAAATCATTTGTGTGTAAATCAGTGTATAGTAAATGTTACATAAGACAAAGGGATCTATCTACAAGGTGTCGGATTCATGTCATCCATAGTGGTAGGCATTTTTTAAAAGTGCTTGGTCTGGGGAAGCATAAAACCAGGATTCAGAAAGTAACACAGTGGTTGAATAGAGTGCCACCCGGCCTCTACAATACGTAGTATCCTCCACTGCACGCTGAGGGCCAGGTTCGGCCCGAGGCTATAAATAAATGGGCACTAGGTCGTTCAAGGCCTTTTGCTGAAATGTACATCTGCTGTGTGTGTCTGTCAGGGGTTATGGGTGTGAGGCCCAGTCATGAGGCCTGGTCCAGGCGCACTACACTGGTGACAGAGGCCGAGATGACCCCCCGTAACCCCCACTGCTGCCACGGCACATCAATGCTTCTGCTGACCGGCCATCCCACCCCTGCGGATGCCGGCATTCCTGGAGGAGCTTGCAGCAGTCTGGGCGCCATGCCTGTGTTAGCCCGTTCTGGATGGCACCTCCACCTGAGCCATGTCATACGGCCTACACTCAGCCCTCCAGGGCCTGTAGCCTGTGGTGCTGCTCGGCTTTTGCTGCCTACTTGGGCCCCAGCAGCACTGTCCCGGTGGCTTCTCCTGGCCAGTCGCGGCCTGGTGTGTCGGCTTGGGCTGTCGGCCCAGTGCATCAGCGGGCAGAGACAAACAAACAGCCAGTGCTGGGAGCCCCTGGCAGCCTTCCTGAAACAAATCTCTCTGGTTTTCACTGCCCAAAAACGGGACACTTTCTCATTGGGCCTGCACCGTTCAGGAAGGAATCTGGGTGGAATGTGCCACCTCTGCTGGTGAAAGGCAATATCTAGCCAACCCCATTGGACATTCCTGAGAGAAGATTTGGGGGCCTTTGACTGTGAGTACCTACCTGTATGGTGCATTTACTGCTCTTCTGGCCTATCACACTCCACCTATGGAAAGCTCACACCTTGGTACTGCCAACCCAAGGGCTACCCCAGTTCTCCACATCCTACTCCTAGTAGTCCAGCAACATGAGCGAGCCACCTCAAAATACCAACCCCCCCGGCCGCTGCACGAGCAGACCCTGCCCCCTGTGCCGGTGCCCCTGTGATGCTGCTACTGCCATTCAGTGAAGTGTTTGGCAGGCCTTTTTGGATTGGGCATTTGCAGCATTACTTCTGTGTGATGCAGGGAAAGAGATAGAGCGGTAAATTGACCTCTACTTCTACATTTTGTGGGCTCTGAGTTATGTGACCTTTTCGAGACTCTACCAAACACATGGGGTGACACTGATTCTGATGCTGCCATGAGGGCACTCAACCATCACTTTGATCCTCAGTTAAACCTTGACTAATAATGCTTTAAATTCTGCCACGCAACTAAGTACTGAGTCGGTGGATATGTTTTACGCTAGGCTAAGAAATCTTGCCAGCACCTGCACCAACATAAATCAACATGAAGAATTTAGAGCGCAAATCATACAAGGGTGCCAGTTGTCAGTTCTGCGACATCTAATCCTTCGACAACCAAGTATTTTGTTGGATGACATCCTCATTCTGGCCCACTCACATGCACAGTCGAATGCCAGGGCAGACAAAATGGAAGTCGCTTTAGGAAAGGCAGCATCCTCCTCCATTGCAACAAAGCCTCCCTCCTTCAAAGTTGAGCAGGCCCACCCCATCCATCGACGGCCAGGAACTACGCACCAGGAGTCAACCCCAAAACCCAGGAGTGGCTGCGGGAATTGTGCCCTGGAACACAAAGTGGCGGGGACATGCCCTGCAAGAGAGAAGACGTGCTCAAAGTGCGGGAAGACAAACCACTTTGCCAAGGTATGTCTTGGAAAAAAAACTGCATGACACCCAAACAACAACTACAGCCATCAACAACTCTATGCCAGCTCTCGCTGGATGACGTCACCAAAGGAGAAGAGCATAGCAGCCGTGGTCTGGACACCCTGGTGGACGAGGAGGAAGTTGACCTCTTTGTGGTGTCCTTTGCAGACCGTGCAGGGCGAAATAGGCAATCACCTCTGATGCGCATAATACAAATCTGCGGCACGCCCGTCAATGCTCTCATTGACTCGGCAGTGTCGGTGAATGTGATGGACTCCAAACAGTATGAACAGTTATCAACACGCCCTCCACTGGCTCCTAGCCAGGCAAAGATCTACACATATGGAGGGATGGAACTCCTGCCACTGAAGGAAATGATCCATTTCAGTGTTATCAGTGGTGGACACTCCTCAAAGACAAAGTTCCACATCACCGAAGCTGAGAAGCGTACTCTACTTGGATGCCATACCACTGAGGACCTCAAGTTAGTGTTCTTTGTAAAACAAGTGCACGATTCCCATGCTGATGCCCTTCTTGCAGAGTTTCCACAGCTCTTTTAAGGATTGGGAATGTTGAAAGGAAAGCAAGTTAAGCTACACATTGATGAATCTGTCCGGCCAACAGCATTGAGACACCGGAGGGTTCCTTTCCATCTTTGGCCACAGGTAGAATGGGAACTGAAGGCATTAGAAGACCTGGGTGTAATAAAAAAGGTGTCTGACCCCACACCCTGGGTGTCGCCACTAGTCATTGCGCTGAAACTGAAACAGCCCCGTGCCGTATGCCTCTGCGTTGACATGAGACTCCCGAATCAAGCAATTAAAAGGGAGCGTCACATACTACTGACAATGAATGACATAATAGCCAACCTCAGTGGGGCAAAATGGTTCTCAAAGATGGACTTGAACTCTGGGTACCATCAACTAGTCCTGGCCCCTGAAAGTCGCTACATCACTACATTCTCTATGCACATCAGCCTTTGAAGCTACAAACAGCTGAGCTTTGGCTTCTCGTCAGTGGCGTTTCAAAATGCCTTCAAAGAAACCCTCTCCGGACTACAAGGTGTTATAACTCTGAGAGACAATATCCTTATTTAATCTGAGAGTTTGGACGAACTCCACCTTTGTCTAAGAGATACCCTTCAGTGGCTCACTGACAGCGGTCTGACACTGCATAAAAGCAAGTGCTCCATCTATCAAAACTCGGTGGAGTTTTTTTAATATATCTTTTCGCAAGAGGGCCTCCAAGTTGATCCAAGAAAGACCGCTGTGATAAGGCAGCAACACTACCGCAATACCCCACTGAAGTTCGCAGTTTTCTGGGAATGGAAGCATACTGTGGGAGATTCATCGAAAATCTCGCAACAATGTCAGAACCACTCAGGGCCCTAACGCGAACCACTGTTCCTTGGAACTGGAACCCAGCCGCTGATAAAGCATTTTGGTCCGTTAAATAAGCACTCCTTGACAAGGTAACTATGGCCTATTTCCACCCGTAGGGGATGATGGAACTGATAGTGGATTCAAGTCCTGTTGGATTGGGCGGTGTCTTGATGCAGGAAGGTTCTGAACTAGAGTGGGTCCCAGTGGCGTATGCCAGCAGGGCATTGTCCGAAATGGAGTCCCGTTATGCACAAATTGAAGGCGAAGCTCTGGCCATTAAATGAGCGTGCCAACACTTTCATCTATACCTCTGCGGCCACAAGTTTAAATTTGTCACCGATCACAAACCGCTCCTTCCCCTATTTGCTGGCACCACCCACCTAGCCCCCCCCACGAGTTGAAAGATGGGCCGTCCAACTGCAACCATACAAATTTGAAGTGATCTATCGCCCTGGCACCCATATCCCTGTTGATTATCTATCATGGCCCCGATCACCGCAGGATGATAAGGGCCTGACAGCTGAAGAAGAAGGGATGGAGGACTTCATCAAGATGATTATGAGTGATGCTTGCCCTAAGGCATTGACTCTCTAGGAAATATGTGAGGCCACCAGAAACGACAGGGCCTGACCAGAGCAAAGGAGGCATTGGCCAACAGGCAATGGCAATGTTTCCGTGATGGCATTCCCAACTTGACACCAGACGAAAGCTCATCCCAACAGCAACGATGGAGGGTGAGGAATGAGCTCAGTGAGAGCCAGGATGGCCTACTGCTGCCTGGAAAGCTAATTGTGATGCTCAAAAGCCTTTGGACCTGAGTAATTGACTTGGCACACCACAGACACCAAGGGACAGCATGGACGAAAGCCCGTCTCCTCAGCAAGGTGTGGTTTCTGGGAATGGATGGGATGGTAGACGCCAACATGTGCAGCTGTCATTCATGCACCATCATGAGTGGAGACCCTTCACCTGTGCCAGTCCTGCCAGAAGACTCCAGCCTTCAGCCCTGGTTGAATGTCAGCATTGATTTCAGAAGCTTCCCGGATGGGCGGATCACTGTAGTGATCATAAGTTTGAATTCCTATCCACCGTCCATGGTGCTCTCCTACGTCCATCCCGTTCTAGAAAAGACATTTGCATTGATGGGCCTTCCAGATGAGCTGAAGTAAGACAATGGCCCACCATTCCAGGGGCGTGACTTTCAAGAGTACTTGAAATCTCTAGCCATTCGTCATAGGAAGATCATCCCCCAGTGGCCCCAATCAAATGGGGAGGTGGAAAGGTTTTTGCAGACACTCAACCAAGCCCTGAGGATAGGGATTGACCTGGTAGAAGAGGCGGAATGTTGCTTACACAAATTCCTACGTGTCTACAGGCAAATCCCTCACAGCACTACCAATTGTGCTCCAGCAAACCTACTGTTTTTGAGGCCCCACAAGACAGCATCCCGGCTGATACCGAGTGGCGCCCTGTGGACATGGACTTGGAAACCGCTTAGCTACGAAGAAAAGTCACCAATGAAAAAGCTAGCTGGTGTCGTCGGGCACAGAAACCCACTCTGCAAGTCGGAACATCTGTTGTCATGAAGGACAGGCATCCTGGATAGAAATTTAGGACACTGTTCGAGATTGAAGTCTGGGAGGTGGCCCGGGTAGATGGAACAATGATAACGGTGCAGAGAGGTGAGCACCAAGTGACGAGAAATGTCTCCTGGTTCAAAGAAGTGCCACTCTAATGCTGCATTCACAGGGTCTAGCAGACAAGAGGACAGCCAACAATGGAGAGTGCTCTCTGAGCCCCACGTCTCCAACCGATAATGAAACACCACAAGCAGCAAGAAGAACCAATGTTGGTGATGTCTCAGTGTCACCGTCTCTGGATCAACATATAACCAGAAATATCCTCGCTGGGGATTCGGTGGACAGTCGGGGTGGGGGTCAAGAGACTGGTAACATCTCACAGAGCCAGAGGTATGTTTTTCGCCTTACGCGGCCCCCAGCCAGAGACTGAAGGACTTTGTTTGCTTGACTAGAGTAATCTGATGTTCATTCATCGCAAAACCATTTCTAAATAAGGGAGAGATGTAGAGTGCCACCCAGCACTCTACAATACATAGTATCCTCCACTGCACACTGAGGGCCGGGCTTGGCCCTATAAATAAAAGGAGCAGTAGGTCGCTTGAGGCCTTTTGCTGAAACGTACATCTGCTGTGTGTGTATGTGCCTGTCAGGGGCTAGGGGTGTGAGGCCCAGTCACGAGGCCAGGTCCAGGCAGGCCCACCACAGTCAGGCTTGGCTTAGTAATAATTTTGGGGCATATTATCAACAGCCAGCGATAATTATCGCTGGCCGTGCTTAGCGATAATTTTGTTATCGCAGGCTATCTCTGGAATTTATTGCCCTGGTAGCGCGTTATTAACAACGCGTTTCTCCAGGGCGATAAAAATTCCAGAGATAGCAAGGTTATCGCCGTTTTGCAGGGAACATCGCTGGTTTTCCAGCGATGTTCCCTGAAAAACGGCGATAACCTTGCTGATACGACCCACAGGGTCGTATCAGCATAATCCACCCCAATGTTAGGGATAGGTAAGTCTGCATTTTAGCAGACGTTAGTTTTTGGAGAAAACAGCGGTTTTCTCCAAAAACTAACGTCTGCTAAAATGCTGGGGCAGCCTTGTAAATATTGCGATGTGAACATCAGCGATATTTGCAAGGTAGTCCATCCGTGGTACGCCCACTTTGCATCTCATTAGAGATGCAAAGGGAGGCGTTGGGAAAAAGGGTGCTAACATGCGATTGTGCATGTTATCACCCTCTTGTAAATAGGGCGATAGTTTTATCTCCGCTTTTTTGGCTTTTTAAGCCAAAAAAGCGGAGATAAAGCCCTTGTAAATATGCCCCTTATTTCCTACCAAACCAACACCTTTTTAGCAACATTAGGATAATGAAAGAATCAGAAAAAAACCATAACTTTCTAACCTGTATCATGTACTTTGCATGCAGCTCTTTGATGACACTTCATAGCTCACTATGAGGGATTATGATTCTAAGTTATGAACTGCACAGTAACAAAAGGGTCTCTGTGACAAAAGCCTTAACCCACTAAGCTATGCACATAAAATACTGTTCTGTGATATGCATGGTACACGACATTGCAGCAGGCATATTAGTTCTCTGCACTACCTTAGTGAGTCAAAACTGCCAGGAGACAAAACTCTCCAGCAGGTACATTAATCACCAGAGTTATCTTGACACTTTTATTGTTGTCTGAAAACTATTGGATATGCAAGGAACTGTGCAGTGGGTGCTTTCAAAACTGATGCAGAGCTACAAAAATTCCCCCAGTAACAAAACCGGCCCCCACCTTTCCAGCATCACGGGAGAAATAAGCCCGATAAGTCCAGTCTGGCCTTGCTTCTAGCCCACCGATCTCTAAAACTGGTCGCAGGCTCGGTAACATCATTTTATGCCTCCAGCGATAGGAAGTAACTCAGAAAGGGGCCTTGCAGGGTTAAGACGGGTGTAAGAATTTTGAATTGCACGAGGAAATGATCAGCCCACCCTAAAGGGGAGGATGAAACAAACTGAATCAGACCCAAAGAGCTGAAAATTAAATCAATGTCCCACCTGATGAGTTGGGAAGGTTAATAGCTTGAGTAAGGCCCAGGCTGGTCATTAAACTAAAAAGTTCTAGTGTGCTACCACTTTGGGAGTCATACCACAAGTTAAAAATAATTACCTGAATTACCTAAAAGTCACAACTCCACCACCTTTGCAAATAATTGTATGCCTATGGAGCATATTACACCCTTTACGGACGGCATCTGGTGCAGAGGTCTTATTCATCTTAGTTGACACGTTTATTGTTGCCTGAAAACTACTGGATATACAAGGAACTCTGCAGCGGATGCTTTCAAAACTGCTGCACTGCTCCAAAAACGGCCCCCAGTAACAAATCCTTCCAGCCTCCGGGGGAAATGCCCGATGCACACTGCGGCCAGTCCGGCCTTGCCAGGTACTGGGTTAGAATTGTACATTAGAGCTCTGTGTCTTGAAGCGCGGGCTTCACCAGGGAACAAGAAAACAGGCAAACACGGATAAAAGAAACCACCCGAGCTTTGTAACAGCAGTAGAGGCTCAATTCTTGTCTGCTTCACTGATACTCTAGCTGTATCTTCAAGAAGCAAAACAAGGTAGGAGGTCAGGTGAGATGGAAGTATCTGGCAGATCCTGAAAAGAGCTGGGTCCAAGATAAGACTCACTGGGTTGCACTAGTGTCAGTGCTCAGCCTGTAGCCTGTTACTCTTTATGATACTTCTGTCATTGCCGATTCTACTTACAGTCCTAATACTGAGGCTGTCCCATTGAATCTCAACACCTGCGCCAAGACCTTTTTTCTTTAAAATTCGTTTTTATTGATTTTCAATAGGAGCAAATGAGCGGCAGTAACAAACCGTCGTTACAGGCTGCCTCCAATCCCCAAAGCTTTGGGGGAGCAGGCTTACTGATAAAACAAGGGAGAAACAATCATAAAATAACATAAATACAAATAGTAGAATCTACATATTGATCCTGTACATTCATGATAACACTGCAAACCCTGGATAGGTAAATAGGAGTTAGGAGTATCACAGGCAATGATCTGTTCAACAGTCCAAATATGAAACAACAAGACGACAATATCAGCAGGCGAGCTGGCAGCGATCACATACATAGTCTTAGGTAAGGACACCCTTCCATCGATGTCCCGTCCATGGGTCGCCTTGTGGTAACACCAGGGGCCATTAACAGCAGCAGCATGCAGGAGTATGCACTGCACTGGAGAGGATACCCCTCGTGCTCTTTCATATTTATGTAAAGGCACCGAGGGGTATGCACTGCGCTGCATACAGAGCATTTCCCTCTTTGCCCTTTGGGGAACTCCTTACTAGAGGAAATACGGGCCTCGTGGGCCTCTATGTATTGGAGAATAATATGTCATCGGAAATTATTGAGGCTTAGGTAATCCTGGGGATAAGTACAAGGCAGCTAATGACAAGAACTGACAAAGACTGCAAGCCTGCTAACATCAATCCTCGGCTTGCTCTAAAAGGAGCGTCAAGAAACAAGGAGGAGGTAACACTGTGCAGAGGAGTATAGAAGGACATTGAAAAGGGAAAAACTGACCTGCAAATGGATGTTTGGGAGCAGCTGGTTTCTTCATATAACATAATGACCCGTATGCTTTCTGAAAGGCTGCCAATACTAAAAAGTTGTCTATGGCCCCTGCTACGGACTTCGGTCAGAACATTGGTCCCGATGAATGGGTTGCACATTTTGAAAAGCTCTACCTCCTTCCACCCGCTGCCAAAAATTATTGCAATGGAGTCCTGCCTTTATAGCCCCTAGTTTTAGTCTGGGAACTTCATGACGTGGTAGCCATAATTAATAAGAGCCCAGTAATAAGACACTGGGTCTAGAAGGGGTCCCTTCAAAATTGTAAAAAGATAATGTAGGGGCCTGGGCCCCGCTGCTGACAAATGTTATAACACACCCTACACGAGAGCGATGCTGTGGTACTAGCGTGCTACGATAATTATACTGGTCTTTAAAAAGGCAACCATAGGAATGCCCGTTGTTATCGCCCAATAGCCCTACTGGACTCCAATGTAAAATAGTGAGTGGACAGGATAGTTCTTGAAAGAATATTGCTGCGGATTCCTGAGCAAAACATAATTTCAGGACTCCAGTATGGTTTTAGGACTGGCTTAGGGACACTTGAGCAATGTCTCAATTTATATCTCCTCATTTCTAAATATATGATGGCTAAACATAACTCTTTCAATGTAGCTTTTATGGATCTTTCTTGTGCTTTTGATAGTGTCAATAGGTCCAAATTGCAGGAGATCCTGGGTGACCTGGGTATAGATGAAAGTTTGGTGAATTTTTTAAGTGCATTGCACTTTGACCTCTCAGCATCAGTAGGCTTTGGAAATGTACGAATTCCTTTGAATTAGTGTGGGTGTCCAACAAGACGGTGTTTTACCCCCAATCTTGTTTTTATTGTATATTAATGGTTTGAGGCAGCTCTCCTGGAACCATGCCAGCAGTTAACAAAATGCCTGTGCTTGGATTGCTATCTGAGGATAATGTAGTTATCATGCCCAGAAGCCCCAATGTCTTAAAGAAGTTACTCGGATCCGTTGTGCAATTTATGGAGCAGCTACATTTAGAGACTAAGGGGGATATTCACAAGGACGTATCTCCGATTTATCTCCACCTTAACTCATCAAAAGTGGAGATAGATTTAACACCCCATTCACAAGCGGGTGCAAACTGCAGACATCGCCAGTATTCCCGCGATAACTGCCCCAAAACTTAACACCACGGTGGACACCACCAACTAACCCCAATGAGATGCAGAATAGGCGTTCCCGTGCAAAAACACACAAAAAACCCACAACACCACTTTCACAACGAACTGCCAGATCTGCGATGCGAACCAAAAACAGGCGATAAGCCGCGGTAGCACCAGGGAATTAACACCTGCCTTTTGCTGGTGTAAAGCAGGACAACTACCTGCAGCATGAAAGGGAGCCCAGCCAAGAGCCACATCTGAAGACCCACAGATGCCATGGAGACAATGATCATGCAGGTCCGATACCCATGAGGGCCACAACACCCACCACCACGCCCCACCCGACATACACATACCGTGCACGACACAAGAGCACTAAAAGCGCCAGATGACGCACATTGATAAAAAATAACACACGTGTGGCCAGAAGAACGAGAAACAGTCACACAGCACTGAAGTAACAACCAAAAACTTTATTGAAATACAACACAAAACACCAATGCGGAAGACTCCTGTCGGGTCCGTCCGGGAGAATCTCGATGTCACAGCCTGGAAAATAAAGCACAAAATCAGAACGTGTGTCATGCGCACATCAAAGGAGCGAGACACAGAGAAACAGAGAAGGAAAGAAAGGCAGAGAGAGAAAGAGAGAAGGAAAGGAAGGGAGAGAGAGAGAGAGAGTCATAGAGGGAAGGAAAGGAGAGAGAGTGAGAGAGAGAGAAGGAAAGGAAAGGAAGGGAGAGAGAGAGTGAGAGAGAGAGGGAAGGAAGGGAGAGAGACACCGCCGCCCCTGCGCACCCAGGTCCCACTGTTCACCTGCTGCCACCGGTGTGTCTCTAACCACGTGCCGGGATACACTGCAAGCCACCAGGTCTGCAACCTGCAATCAAGGCCAGAGTCAATCATGGCATCACACAGCACACGGCAACAACACCTGTCCGTCCCTGCGCATGCAGGCAGCCGCACCCCACCCCCTCCCGCCGGCCAGGGCTGGCTGTCCGCACTTGCGCACCCCGGGCCCACTGCTCACCTGCCGCAAATGGTGTGTCCACCAGTGGGCACACCACGTGCCCGTGCAAGCTCCAGGCCCCGGTCCCGCCACCATGGCATGGTCCACATCATGCGGAGCCGCCCCGCGGCACAGCTGGTCCCACACATGACGCTGAGTCCTGAGGCATCAATGGCAGAGACCACATCAGTGCACACGTCATCATCGCAGGCTGCACACCCGCTCAGCTATTTCGTTGCCACTAACCCTGTGCAACCCCAGTCAGCGCCACGTGGTGGTAGGCCCGTGATGGCCGCAAGGCTTCAGGTGCCACTAACCCTGTGCAACCCCAGTCAGCGCCACGTGGTGGTAGGACCGTGACGACCGCAAGGCTTTGGGTGCCACTAACCCTGTGCAACCCCAGTCAGCGCCACGTGGTGGTAGGCCCGTGACGGCCGCAAGGCTTCGGGTGCGACCAACCCTGTGCGCCACAACTCATGGGCCCTTTATGATTGAGAACCGTGGAGCGTCCGTCATCCAGTCACCACTGGCAGTGGGGAATGTGACGCTGCCGGCCCCTTATATTTGCGGGGTCACATGGCCTGTGACGCCTGTGCCGGATGGGTGTGGTGTGTGAGCAAACCTGCCCTCAGGGAGTGGCCGTGGCATGCTGACAACTAGACCAGTGACCTGCATACCACCAGCGTGTACGCCTGCGACATGTAGCTATGTGGGCCCCCCCTCGGAGCGTAAGCTGAGTGGTCTGGCCTGGCGTACGCCGGACCAGCGCAGGGCTTGCAACAATGACTCGGAGGCTCAGGGCGTGGTTCAGTCCATGTCCGGACAAGGAAGTGACAAATGCGTGTGTCCCTGTTGTAGTGTCCACGGCAAGCGGAACACAATAGGCAATGTGGCACACTGTGACTGGCATCCCACTAGATGAGCAACATTGACGTGAGGGAAATCACTGTCCCTACATTCATCCACACATTCATACATGAATGATGAAGGACATGACACAGCAGTGCGTTTATGGATGTTTATTGCACATCCGGTGGAGTATTGCAGCTGGAGGAGTACAGGTCCATGCCAAGCACACTACACAATATGGGCCCGTGGAGGGCCAGCCAAAGTCCATCCGGGGATGACAAGTACTGCGTAAGAGGAAGGGTGCAGTCCGCAGTCTGGTCGCCGTGTCATTGGTCATCGAACAGGATATGGCAGTCCATGTCGCAGGCCAAGGTGAGTGCAGCGGAGTGTATCAGGGGTCAGTGGCAGGTCATGGGGACATGTGCGGCACCAAGCAGAAACAGGCAAGGTGGCGGACATGAATGCTAGTGCCTCCTACTGAACTCAATCCCATCCACGTCCTCATCCTCGGATGTGTGCTCTTCCCCACCTGTCGGTGTTGCAGTACCGGCTGCGGCACTGTGTGCCACTGACACATCAGGGGTCGGAGGAGGATTGTCGGCCGCACTGTGTGGCAGTGACACATCAGGTGCCGGAGTGGATACGCCTGCCGCACTGTGAGGCACTGACACACCAGGGGGCGGAGTTGTGGATGGTGAGGGGGAAGCAGCATTCATCATTGCCACGCCTTGTGGCAGCAATGCCATGATGAGGACATGCAGGGCCTGGTAGATGCCAGCTACATTTCGCTGATGTGCAGCGGTGGCTGCCATCCTTTCCGCCTCCATCCACACCATGTCCTCCATGAGCCTCCGCATGTGTGCCAGCTCACAGCTGGAATCGCTGGAGCCACTCTGAGTGGACAGGTGTTCTTGTCTCCGAATCAGGACTCCAGCGATGTCAGTCATGGCTCGTTGGAGACCATGGAGCGGGCCGTGGGTGTCTGTTAGGGACTGGAGCTGGTCCCTGATGGGACCTAGACACCCATGGATGGCGTCCAGTTTGGTAGCCATGAGGTCGAACCGCACCCGCACCTGCTCAGCCGTCTCCCTCTAGCCCTCCAGCACACGGCGATGGAAGGCCATGTGTTGTTCATGGGGGTCTTGGGAGACAGCCGGGGTTGGGGGTGCCTCCTGCTAGGTGGTTTGTGGAGTGGGTGGGGTCTCCTCGATGCAGCTGGGCTGCCCTGGTCCTGGAGGTGCTTGGCGGATGAGCTCAATGATCTCTTGGAGGGCTTGGGTGTCGATGCTGGTGGTGTCCTCCTCGTCATCAGTGAAGAGTGGCTGGGACTGCTCTGCAGGAGGTGTTGACGGTGCCCCTGCAATGTGAAGGGGAGATGGTGAATTACAATGTGTCAGCATGTATGTAGCCGCATGGTACAGGTTCACATTCAGACAGCATGGCATTGTACATTGTGACAGTCTGTGGCTCAGGGCCATGATCCAGAATCATTGTGGGTGTGCCATTGTGGCCATCTCCCCCCTTCCCCCCCAGTACCTGGTGGTCACTCACCCTATTGCGGTTGTGTTGTGTCCTGTCGAGCAGTGTCCGGTCCCCCGACTCCTGCCACAGTCTCCACACTGATGACTGTCGACACCAGCTCCTCCATGTCATCCAGCTCCTGCTGTGGCGCAGGCCTCCCACCTCCAGTCTGCATTGCTGCCTTCTGGTTGGCTGCGAGTTTCTCCTTGGTCTTGTGCTTGATGTCATTCCATCGCCTCTTGACCTCGTCCATTGACCTCCTGTACTCTCCGACGGCGTTCACCTTGTCCACGATGGCCTGCCATAATCCATTTCTGGTGCCCAATGACACATTGGAGGCAATGAACAGTTGTTGATGGTGTTCTATCACCTCCATGACCAGGATCCGATTCTCCTGCGGACTGTACTTCGTCTTCCTTTTCTTCTTGTCCTTGCCCTTCCCTGTCACCGTGGTCCCGGGCTGGTCGTCCGGGGTACTTGTGGGGTTGCGCTCGTCCTCTGCGCCTGCTCCGGCTGCCTCCATGGTGCTTGGGTGTTGGTCATTTTGTGTTTGTGTGTTTTTTACCCTTTTGTAGTGGATTTCCCGCCTGCCGGGTGTGTATGGCAGGCCTGGCGCTGCTTATCGCTGATTTCCTCATCGCGAATGGGCTCATCGCACGTTTTTTGGTGTTGGTGTTTGTGTTTTTATCGCTGTCGAGGTGGTTGTATCGCGGACATTACCCGCGGTTTCAGGAGACTATTGCATGGTACCGCCGTGTTGTGAATTCCACGTTAACACGGGGTTATTTTCCCGCGATCGACTGCGATGTGTAAAGTTGCGTTAACATTTTTTGGTGATATTTAGCACACGTTCTTGTGAATATCCCCCTAATTTTACTAAAACTTTCACCATGGCTTTTGGCCCTAAGAATTTGAAGTCCCGCTGTTATGATGCCAAGGGTAAACATTGAGAGGACCCCTCATTTCCCATTCCTGGGGGTGATTTTTGATTCTAATTAAACAATTATCCGACTCATGGAACTTTATCAGCAGAAATGTGTTCCAATATTGACGTTTGGGGTTGGAATTTGGGGGTATCATAATGTTAGCTCCTTACAGGTGGAGGGGAATTGTATATGTCTGAGTATTTCGGGCCTCACTATGAGTAGCTCCTGTTATGGAATGCATGAGGAAGAACAATGTTTAGGGTTAGTAGAGGACAGCATTAAACGTGCTACTCTATTAATGTGGTTGTCTATATGGTGAAATGAGTATGCAGTCCGGAATGTGGAAAAAATAAAGGCTTGTCTTCTTGAGATTATGGCCACATTATCCCATGGCTCTGCTAGATTAAGACCGTCACAGAAAGTCTGGGCAGACCTTCCTTGTTTTTCTCCCCGGACAAGCTAAATAATAGTGATGTGTCTTGGATTATTCATAGTTTTTGAATGCTAGACAAATTGAGTGGGAGACAGACTTTCCCAGATCCCGAACCTTATCTTGAATATGTTAACTACACATGGGGGTGATGGCTCCTGACTAGGCTATGAATGGGCTCAATAAGGTGGCAGCTGTGTTTTCCCCCTGGTGCAGCATGACACTGAATACATAAGTTGTTGACCTTGTGATGCATTTTGGGCGCAGACCTTGCTTCACTTTTTGTTCTTTTGTAGGATTTATTTGCTCTTTTCAAGGAGATATATTTTTCCAATAACAAGGAATTCTAAGTTTGTCAAGTGTAGGGCAGTATTATTTTATGTACCCATGCTTCCCTCTCTTGAGTTGTGTGTGAGTGTTGGCCTTTTCTCTTAAATCAGCTGTTCGCTACTGCAATATCCTGCTCTTTTGACCTTGTCTCCTTGTGACAATTTGCTTTTCATCCACATTTATTGTTGTTATTTTAACAGATGAATGAATCTTTTTGAAGTTTTTGCTAACATGTTTTTAATGATGTTATTTTATGATTGTTCTTGAATAATCAAATACAGAGGGGTTGATTGATTGACTGATTGATAAAAACATTCCATTTGTAGCCCCAAGGAGGTTACAGAGGCCTAGGGGTCAGAGTAACCCTACCCTGCCCCTCTATATACCTTTTTTAAAAGCAAATTCAGGACACAGGGTTTTGGTCTGCCAAACATATTTGGTGATGTGAGGCAGCCAATCGCACATACATTTTTGATCCCACATCTCTATTTATACATACATTTTTAACCATAATTTCTCAAAAATTGCTGAATGAATTCACACCAAATCACAAAAAGCACACTTCGTGTAAAGATATAGGGGCAGATTTACAAGCCCCTTGCGCCACTTTTGCGTCACTTTTAACATGGGAAAAGTGACGCAAAAGTGGCGCAAGGGGCTTGTAAATCTGCCCCATAGTTTTTTGCAAAAATTGGTGCAATTCCATTCAGCAGTTTTTCTTCTGAATCGCTGTTCAATTTTCATATGGAAAATTGTATGGGGAAAACATGTTTAGGGACCCCCCTTTTTCTTGACACCCACTTGATTGATGACCCCAAAACTTTCCAGGAAGTAGCTGAGTTGGCTTAACCTTTTTAAAATAAGTTTTGTGGAGACTTGTCAAATGGCTCCAAAGTTATTAGTGAACCAAAAAATCAATTCCCTATGGAAATCCGGTCATAACTATAAATACACTGTGGTGACCCACCTGTGCAACATACATACATATATGTATCTGTGTATGTGTGTGTGTGTCTGCGTGTCTGTGTGTGTGTATATATAAATATTCCCAAAAATCCACTCTCCTAACGAATCGCACTCAGTGCGCGACTGAAGGAGATGGGCCTCCACTCCAGTACAGTTATCAGCGTGAGCTTTATTTCGTGGTTAATGGAGCAAAACACCTGATGCATTCCAATTGTTCACAATTCAAGTTACGTTTACTTTCCCATTTTTAAATACACACTATGTGAATAATTGTGCATTCAACATAAACAATGGACTCTCCTGTGACAGCCAGGTCAGAGTAAATGATATAGGCCATTTTGACACTATGTTTTCAACATTGAACCAACATTATCGTATGTGGGCATAACTGCTAATCAAGTAAATCAAAACAATTATGATCTGGTATTAGTTCAACATTGACACACTTGCATTTGTCTAAAATTATGAGACATATTCTGGTACCACACATTTCAAACTATGTATCGCCATACAGAACATCTTAAAATGGAGCACCTAGTGTGTATACACGCTTGCATATTTTCGACGGCCCCCAGAGAGATCACATGATTATACAATGCATTGCAGATCATACTGCTTGGCCAAGGTTGTACCAAACAATATATTCTTGACAGGGGGCAAAATTACAAACAAATCGACAACAAATTTACTATTGTGCTCTACATGTGGACAAAAGATCTATATATTCACTCAAAACACCAAAGGTTACAGGGATGTTATAGTTAAGTTAGGATTTTACACACACAAAACCATATTAATTCAGCAGTTACAGTTATACTTATCTCAATGAAATATAACTCATGACCTAGGGTAACTATAACTTGCACAGTTTTCTCACCAATAATTTCATTGCAAATGTTGCAGTGATATTATCAATGATGTCATAGAAGATGTCAGGACTGATGTAATATGTGGGGTGCTTAGCAGTGTATGGCGAGGGAGCAAGTTATAGTTACCTTAGGGCACGAGTTATAGTTTATTGAGAAAAGTATGACTATAACTGCAGAATTTCTATGGTTTTTGTGTGTATAATCTGAACCTAACTATAACATCCCTGTAACCTTTGGTTTATTCAGTGAGTTTCTAAGGTTTTTTAAATTCTATTTCCTAATTATAATGTCCCTGTAAACTTAGTTTTTTATTTAATTACCATAAGTTAATCCAACTGCTGCAGCGCCTGGCCTGTGCTTGCGGCCAACCCACCTCATGGGCCAAGCCCACCCTGTGCACGGTCTTCGGCAATGCACAGAGGGGGGTTGGCCACAGGGCCTGGCCGCCAAGTCCCCAAAGGCAGCCAATCCAAGAGGGGGGCACGCAGACCACCAGCCCAGGCTGATTATTCAATGCAGAAAGGGAAAAAGATGAAAAGACCACTGCCAGCAGGTGGGAGCATTTTTCATCCTCCTGCCCACTGGGAGTGGACATAGTGTTTGCTCTTGCTTGACGGAAATTTTGAAATTGCTCCCGCCAAGCGAGAGCAAACACAGCTAGCCCAGGGGGTGGGGTCCCCAGGGCCATTAATGGCTCCAGGAGAGAGGCCACGATGCCCCCTTCACCATTAGATGCACGGCCAGGCCCCGGGCAATGGGGTTCCCAGTGCATACGGAGAAGGGCCATATGCTAAGGCTGGGCCCCGGTGCAGAAATCAGCCCAGAAGGTGGGTTGCGCAGCCACCTCCCCATTTTTAAAAGCAGCTGTGTCCTGCGAATGGGACTTTCAGGCCGAAATCATCCCAGGAGGGGGGCAGTGTGCCCCGCCTCCCTGTTTTCTTCCTTGGTTGCGCCCCTGGGGATGTCGTCCCCAAGGCCAAAATCAGCCTGGGAGGGGGCTGTGTTCGCCCCCTCCCTCATTATATAATTATTAATTCCCCTCCCAGGACCTGGCCCACCTAGGGGGGACTAGTAAATACAAGCACAGGTAACCATGCTTGGCTTTTTTTAAAAGTTTTCCAGCGGATCCTCCATGGATTCACGGGAACATTTAAAAAGAAAAATGTTTGGGCTCCAGACGTGGTCCCTGTGGGACTCCACCACCAGGCCTATGGGGTATGGGTATGCCTACCCTGCACCCTTGTCTTATTTTATGTTTTTTCTTGGGACTTGAGATCTGTTGAATTCATAGACCCTCCACGTCTCTAGACCAAGATCTAGCTTTCTGCGAAATTTGGTGAAATTCCGTTCAGTGGTTTGGGCTTCAGTTGTGTTCAAAATTCCTACTGATAATTGCATGGGGAAAACGTGTTTTAGGACCCCTCTTGTTCTAGGCCTCCGCTTGACAAATCATCATGAAATCTTCCAGACAGCAGCTGAAGTACTGGCATATTGGTTTTGAAAATTTCGTGAAAATTCGCCAAACGGCGCCAAAGTTATCAGCAAAGCAAAAAATGCTTTGTCTATGAAGCTAGGTCCTAACTATATGCCAGTATCACTGCGTGTTTATAAGTGCAATTTTTTATACGTTTTTAGGCTGACTCTGCTTTGGGCACCCACACTAGTGATGTATCATTTTTATTGGGAGACTAAGGGTAACGCTGGGTGGTAGGAAATTTGTGCTGGCACGGTGCTCTCAAACAGAAATGTGAGGAAAATGTGACTTTTTAGCAGAATGCGAGGTACGAAAGGGATTCTTGGTAAGACAATGCTGGGGGATCAACAGAAGCCACACCTCCCTGAACTCCCCCTGGTGTCTAGTTTTCAGAAATGTCTGGGTTTGGTAGATTTCCCTAGATGGCTGCCAAGCACGGAACCAAAAAAATGCAGGTGCCCCCGTTGAAAAAACAGCTTTTGTGATAGATGGGATGTGTTAGATTTGGGGGTCTCTAGTTGGCAGAGGTATGTACCTTTGTCCAAATAGGGACCCTTGAGTCTAGTCAGGGAAAGTAGGTACACTCCTGAAATAACCCCTGCTCACCCTCTTGGTAGCTTGGCACGAGCAGACAGGCTTAGTTCAGAGGCAGTGTGTAAAGCATTTGTGAACACATACAGTAATCAAGTGACAACACTACAAACGGACACCACACAGGTTATATATTTATAAAAATAGGTATACTTTATATAGATTTATCACAAGACCATAAACGACAAAAATAATCCACAATACTGTTAAGAATACTTAGTTCTGATCAAAAAGGCTTAATTCAAGGTTCTGTGCGAGTCGGTAGCCTCCTCCGGCTACGGCGATGTCGAGAACAAACAGAGTCTAACAAATCCAGCTGACCGCGTCGAGACGGGCCAACACAGCGTAGACAGACTCGGTCACAGTACCTTTTACTTGAAGCGGCAGGCACGGGCGTGCGAGCCGGATGGCTGTTCGTCGCGGTCGCGATGCAAAAATGGAAGCGTTGCAGGACGCGTTGTCCCTCGATGCGGTGCAGGCAGCGGCTCGTTGACGTCGTCGAGACGGAGTCGGTGAGACCAGGGCCGTGCGTTGCAGGGCGAGACGGTGCTTCGATGCGGTGCTGGCAGGTTGCGGTGCGGCGACGAAGCCGGATTCAGGAGCTGGCGTCGATCAGTCCGGACAGCGGTGTGAGTCGGGCGGTGCGTCGCAAAGCGTGCGAGCGGTGCCCAACTCCGGTGCGGTCACAGGACTCGAACTCAGCAGCAGTGACCGTGTCGGTCGGACCAGTTCGATTCGGCGTAGTGAAGCGTTGCAGGACGCGTTGTCCCTCGATGCGGTGCAGGCAGCGGCTTGTTGACGGAGTCGGTGAGACCAGGGCCGTGCGTTGCAGGGCGAGACGGTGCTTCGATGCGGTGCTTACAGGACACCGAGTCGGTCGTGAGAGTCGGTCACAGCTCCCTACCTCTGTAGCCACTGAAACAGAGTTTCCAGCAGCAATTCACAAAGGGGGTGAAGTCCAATGGTCCTGGGACTTCGGTCAGGGGCAAGCTCTCTTCCAAGCCCTTGGAGATCCTTCACAAGTTGATGAAAGTCACAGCAAAGCAAAAGTTCCTTTCTCCTTTCTTTGGCAGTCAGGCAAACCACTGCAGGCCAATCCCCCAAGCAGCACTTCAGGCTTAGGGATAGTCTCTCCTCAGTTTCTTCTTGGTTCCGCTCCTCAGCAAAGGTTTCTTCTTGTTTCCCAAAAGTGATCTAATTTTCCTGGGGTCTGGGTGCCCCTCTTATACCCTGATTCTCTTTGTTCTCTGGAGGCAGAGAGGCCTCTGCCTAGTCCAAAACCAGTTCTGGTCAGTTCTGGAGCACTTTGTTTTTCTGACTCCTTCTTTCCTTTCAGAATGTGGGGCAGAGTGCTCAGCCGCCCGGCAGGAGGTGGAGCCAGCATTGTGGAAGGCAGGCACAGCCCTATTCAGACCCAGGTGCAACTCCTCCCTCCACTCTGGATGCAGATCTTTCTATTCAGCCCTGCGCTGACTCACCCTGTCTCCTGTAGCCACCCCCAGCCCCTGTCACTCAATCTCCAGACAAGGAATACACAACCTAGCAGAGGCAGGCTTGGATAGTTAGGCAAGAAAATATCCACTTTCTAAAAGTGGTATTTTCAAACACAGAATGTTAAAACCAACTTCACTAAAAGATGTATTTTATCATCCTGAGTTCAGGCATACTAAATTCGTTTTTCTACCATGTTCCCGGGGTCAGTTCTGACTATAAGGTGTAATAGTCAGTCTGCCCCTTCTGGCCTATGGGGAGCAGGTAGCCTTGCAATAGTGAAAAACGAAAATGGCTGTAATTCACTATTAGGACATGCCACACACACCAGGGCATGTCCTACCTTATACTTACAATGCACCCTGCCCTAGGGCCTACTTTAGGGGTGACCAACATGCAGTAAAGGGAAGGTTTAGGGACTGGTAAGTGGGTGTACTCACCAAGTCGACATGGCAGCCCTAGGCTGCACACAGGCTCTGCGATGGCAGGCCTGACACACATTTTACAAGCCGCTTCTGTGGGTGGCACAACCAGTGCTGCAAGCCCACCAGCGGCATTGGATTTACAAGCCCTGGGCACACTGAGTGCACTGTACTAGGGACTGACAAGTAAACCAATCATCCAATCATGGAGTCACTAATACATATATCAATTAACGATAGGGAGCACTTGCACTTTGGCACTGATTAGCAGCGGCAAAGTGCCCATGAGCATCTAGTCCAGCAAAAACATATCGGCAACAGTGGAGGCATTACGAAAAAATGGAAGGGAGACCCACGCCAAGGATGCCAGGTCTAACACGTGTCCCCTCCAGCTGAAATGTGGGGAGAACTATCCTACCCCTAGGGAGTTCTCATCGCTAAGGCGGAAAAATCTGGACAGACCATCAGCATTGGCGTGTTCTGTACCAGGGCGGTGTTCCACCGTAAAGTCCATCCCCTGTAGGGAAATGGACCACCTCAACAGCTTTGGATTCTCACCCCTCATCTGCATCAACCATCTGAGGGGCCTGTGGTCTGTCTGAACCCGGAAGTGAGTCCCAAACAGGTATGGTCTCAGCTTCTTCAGAGCCCAGACCACAGCAAATGCCTCACGCTCAATAGCACTCCATCTCTGTTCCCGGGGAAGTAACCTCCTACTGATGAAGGCTACAGGTTGGTCTAGGCCCTCCTCATTGATCTGTGATAGAACAGCCCCTACACCATGCTCTGAAGCGTCGGTCTGAACAATGAACTCATTGGAGAAGTTGGGTGCCTGGAGCACAGGCGCCGTGCACATGGCAGTCTTCAAGGTGTCAAAAGCTTTTTGACAGGCGTCAGTCCAAATCACTTTCCTGGGCTGCTTCTTGGAAGTCAGCTCTGTCAAGGGGGCAGCAATGCTGCCATACCCCTTGACGAATCTCCGGTAATACCCGGTGAGTCCTAGGAAGGCTCTCACCTCTGTCTGGGTCTTCGGGGGCTCCCAAGCCAGAATGGTATCAATTTTCGGTTGGAGGGGCGCCACCTGGCCGCTCCCAACCTGGTGTCCCAAGTACACCACAGAACCCTGCCCAATCTGGCACTTACTTGCCTTGATGGTGAGGCCTGCCCTCCGCAGCGCCATCAACACTTCCCAGAGGTGGCGCAGATGTTCTTCCCAACGGGCACTGAACACTGCGATGTCATCCAGGTAGGCGGCACTGAAATCCTCCAGTCCAACCAACACCTGGTGGCAGGGGCATTCTTCATCCCAACGGGCATCACCCGGAACTGGTAGTGCCCATCTGGTGTGGAGAATGCTGACCTCTCTTTTGCCCCATCAGTCAAGGCGATCTGCCAGTACCCAGACGTTAAGTCAAACGTGCTGAGGTACCGCGCAGCCCCTAACCGATCTATGAGCTCATCAGCTCTGGGGATGGGGTGGGCGTCAGTCCTGGTGACGGAATTGAGTCCCCTGTAGTCCACACAGAACCGGAGTTCTGGTGTGGCACCAGGCGCGGCAGCCTTTGGAACCAAGACCACTGGGCTGGCCCAAGGGCTGTTAGAGGACTCAATGACCCCTAGCGCAAACATCTTGGAGACCTCCTCCTTGATGCAGGCTCTGACCCTGTCAGTCACCCTGTAAGCCTTGTGCTTCACAGGAAGACTGTCCCCAGTGTCCACATCATGGACGCACCAATGAGTGACACTGGGAACCAGGGAGAACAGGTCAGGGAACTGTCCCAACAGTTGGCGACAGTCACCCTGCTGCTCAGGTGTCAGGGAGGTAGAGAGGTTTACTCCCTCCACTGATCCATCTTGCTCTCGGGCTGACAGGAGGTCAGGAAGAGGCTCGGTCTCCTCCTCCATTCCATCATCTGTAGCTAAGAGCATGCCCACTTGGGACCTCTCCAAGTGGGGCTTCAGGCGGTTCACATGCAGGACCCGCAAGGGGTTCCTGGGAGACTGCAAGTCCACCAAATAGGTAACTGGACTCTTGCGCTCCACCACCGTAAAAGGGCCGGTCCACCTGTCCTGGAGCGCACAAGGCTCCACAGGGGCCATGACCCACACTTTCTGACCAGGCTGAAGCTCTACCAGAGTGGCATTCTGGTCGTACCACCGCTTCATCTCCTCCTGGCTGGCTTCCAGATTTGCCTCAGCAAGTTCTCTGAAACGCCTAGTCTGGTTCCTGAAGGCCAGCATGTAACTGTATACATCCTGGGGAGGTTTCCTGGGAGATTGCTCCCAGCCTTCCTTGACCAAACTCAGAGGTCCTCGCACCGGGTGTCCATAGAGGAGCTCAAAGGGACTGAACCCTAGAGACTTCTGTGGCACCTCCCGGTATGCAAACAACAGGCATGGTAAGAGGACGTCCCATCTACGCCTCATGGGTTCTTCCAGACCCATAATCATGCCCTTGAGGGTCCGGTTGAATCTCTCAACCAGACCATTTCCTTGAGGGTGGTAAGGAGTGGTGAACTTGTAAGTTACACCGCACTCCTGCCACAGGGACTTCATGTACTTGGACACGAAGTTGGTACCTCTGTCAGACACCACCTCTTGAGGGAATCCCACACGTGAGAAAATTCCCATCAGTGCCCGTCCCACCACGGGGGCCGTCACTGTCCTCAGAGGGATGGCTTCAGGGTACCGGGTGGCATGGTCCACCAAGACCAGGATAAACCTGTTGCCCATGGCTGTCTTGGGGTCCAGTGGCCCCACAATGTCAATACCCACCCGTTCAAAGGGGGTGCTGACCACAGGGAATGGCTGGAGAGGAGCCTTGTGCTTCCTCCCACTCTTTCCACTTGCCTGGCAAGTCTGGCATGTCCTGCAGTGAGTGGCGGCACTCCTGCGCATCTGGGGCCAATAGAAATGGGTAACAAGCCTGTCAAAGGTCTTGTCCTGCCCCAGATGTCCCGCTAACGGTACATCATGAGCCAACCCCAGTAGGAAGGCTCTGAAGCGCTGGGGTACCACCAGCACACGGGCTGACCCAGGCTCAGCAACCTTAGGCTCTGAATACAGGAGACCATTCTCCCAGTAAACCCAATGTGATCCAGACTGATCACCTGCTGCCTGGTCTGTGGCCTGTTGCCTCAGACCCACGAGAGAGGGCATGCGTTCTGCTCCTCGCAGAACTCTTCCCTGGAGGGTCCTCCTTCTTGCTGCCAATGGGTCAGCTCAGGTAGGTCCCCCAGTTCAGCTACCTGTTCCCCTGTTGGCTCCAGGGCATCCCCCTCAGGGTCTGCCTCCTCCTGGACCGTGGGAACTTCGGGGGCCGGTTTCCCGCGCCCCCTGCCTCTTCTCTCTCTGGCAGCCACCTGGGCCTCCCTCTCAGGCTCCAGGTCCTCTTGAACACCTTTAGCTGCCATTGACCGGGTGGTCACACATGCCCAATCAGGCAAGCCCAACATTTCTAAATGCGCACTCCGCTCCACCTTAGCCCAAGGTGAGCTCTCCAAATCGTTCCCTAACAAACAGTCAACAGGCATGGCTGGCCTCACAGCTACTTGAAGAGTACCCGAGACCCCCCCCCACTCAAAGGGAACCTGAGCCACCTTGCAGTGACTCTCTGTGTTGTCAGCGGCAACAACCGGATAGAATGCATCAGGGATAACCTGCTCTTTAGACACCAGGTGACACTTGACAGCTGTCACACTGGCTCCTGTGTCTCTCAGAGCCTCCACCCTATGGCCATTGATGGTCACCCACTGCCTGTATTTCTTAGTGTTCTCAGGCAGCGGGGTCCTAGGGACCATCTCAGAGTCTCCTAATGAGACAAGGGAAAACACTGTGGGATCCCCCCACCTTGGGCACCCAACTCCTCCCCCAGGGCTACACTAGCCAACTGCCGGGGGACTGCACTGGTGGGTGCTGGTTTTCCATACAAAGGGCAACGAGGATCGTTTGCCTTGTGGCCAGGGGCGCCACACTTGTAACATACCAGTGGTCCCTGGTGAACAGGGGGCCTGTCAGGGCCACTGGCTTCTTCTCAGGGGAGGCTGGGAACCTTTCCCTTGGTTCCCTTGGGGTCTACTTTGGGGCCCTTTATGGAACTCCTTCTGTTTACCATTGTCCCCCCACTCTTCTGCTGGGGACCCTGCCCACCCTTGGCGGAGTCTCCCACGTGACCCTTGTGGACCCGGGTACTCACCCAGCGGTCCGCCTCCTCAGCAAGCTGCCTAGGGTTAGTCAGCTTACTATCAATCAGGTGCTGGCGTAGCTCAGGAAAACAATTACCGGACAAGTGCTCCCAGGCAATCAAATCAAAGAGCGCCTGAAAATCAGTCGCTTTGCTACCCTTTACCCAACCATCCAAGGCTCTGCAAAAGAAGGTCACATATTCAACCCAGGTACTGCTTTCAATCTTACTACAGTTCCTGAACCTTTGCCTATAAAGCTCAGGGGTCAAACCATACCTAGTCATTAAGGCATCCTTCATGTGGCTGTACGAATTATAGACTTCAGAGGGCAAATCCAACAAGGTATCCCGCCCTTCACTGAGGAACCGTCCCCACAACCCCGCTCCCCAATCCTTCTCAGTGACCCGGTGGGAAGACATGGCTACCTCATAGGCTTTGAACCACTGCCCAATGTCATCATTTTTAAAAATTCCTTAACCACATCTTTTGGAATATACACCCTAGCTTCAACAGGCACAGGCGGTACACTGCCACCAGAGGGAGTAATCTCTAAGCTCTTGGCCTTCAATTCCAACTCCCTCAAAACTTTCTCATGTTCAAACTGCATTTTCTTTTCCTCTAGGGCCAATTTCCTAGTTTGCATTTCGAATTCTAACTGCCCATTCAGCTTGAGCTTGGTCATCTGCATTTCGTGCATCCTACTCTCCTTCCTGTCCTCCAACTCCTCTGGAGACAGTCCTCTGGCAGAAACACTGCTACCTACTGGGGAAGGTGGTCTTTTATCCCCTAGACCCAATAGCCCCTCCAGCTGCCCTTCTGCATTCTCAGCCCCCTCCACAGGGGCACTCCTTGATTCGACCCAGGCCCTTAGCGCCTTTTGGAGGTCCTCCTTCCTGGAGAGTCCGGTCATGGAAACTTTAAACTTTTTGCAGAATTGCTTGAGCTGTTTGAGGGTGTAGCACTCTAGCCTCTCTTCTTCCCAATCACACTCAACAGAGGCTACTGATGCTGGTTTCTCCATAGTGACTGAACTTGGCATTTGCAAAAATAGGAAATCCCAGAAAAAATGCTATAAAAGTATGTGGTTGCGTTTTGGTCTGCACTCACTAAGTAGTGTTCACCAATCACTGTACATGAGTCACAAATGCAAGTCCAGAATCCTCACCGCTGACCACCAATGTTAGATTTGGGGGTCTCTAGTTGGCAGAGGTATGTACCTTTGTCCAAATAGGGACCCTTGAGTCTAGTCAGGGAAAGTAGGTACACTCCTGAAATAACCCCTGCTCACCCTCTTGGTAGCTTGGCACGAGCAGACAGGCTTAGTTCAGAGGCAGTGTGTAAAGCATTTGTGAACACATACAGTAATCAAGTGACAACACTACAAACGGACACCACACAGGTTATATATTTATAAAAATAGGTATACTTTATATAGATTTATCACAAGACCATAAACGACAAAAATAATCCACAATACTGTTAAGAATACTTAGTTCTGATCAAAAAGGCTTAATTCAAGGTTCTGTGCGAGTCGGTAGCCTCCTCCGGCTACGGCGATGTCGAGAACAAACAGAGTCTAACAAATCCAGCTGACCGCGTCGAGACGGGCCAACACAGCGTAGACAGACTCGGTCACAGTACCTTTTACTTGAAGCGGCAGGCACGGGCGTGCGAGCCGGATGGCTGTTCGTCGCGGTCGCGATGCAAAAATGGAAGCGTTGCAGGACGCGTTGTCCCTCGATGCGGTGCAGGCAGCGGCTCGTTGACGTCGTCGAGACGGAGTCGGTGAGACCAGGGCCGTGCGTTGCAGGGCGAGACGGTGCTTCGATGCGGTGCTGGCAGGTTGCGGTGCGGCGACGAAGCCGGATTCAGGAGCTGGCGTCGATCAGTCCGGACAGCGGTGCGAGTCGGGCGGTGCGTCGCAAAGCGTGCGAGCGGTGCCCAACTCCGGTGCGGTCACAGGACTCGAACTCAGCAGCAGTGACCGTGTCGGTCGGACCAGTTCGATTCGGCGTAGCGAAGCGTTGCAGGACGCGTTGTCCCTCGATGCGGTGCAGGCAGCGGCTTGTTGACGGAGTCGGTGAGACCAGGGCCGTGCGTTGCAGGGCGAGACGGTGCTTCGATGCGGTGCTTACAGGACACCGAGTCGGTCGTGAGAGTCGGTCACAGCTCCCTACCTCTGTAGCCACTGAAACAGAGTTTCCAGCAGCAATTCACAAAGGGGGTGAAGTCCAATGGTCCTGGGACTTCGGTCAGGGGGCAAGCTCTCTTCCAAGCCCTTGGAGATCCTTCACAAGTTGATGAAAGTCACAGCAAAGCAAAAGTTCCTTTCTCCTTTCTTTGGCAGTCAGGCAAACCACTGCAGGCCAATCCCCCAAGCAGCACTTCAGGCTTAGGGATAGTCTCTCCTCAGTTTCTTCTTGTTTCCCAAAAGTGATCTAATTTTCCTGGGGTCTGGGTGCCCCTCTTATACCCTGATTCTCTTTGTTCTCTGGAGGCAGAGAGGCCTCTGCCTAGTCCAAAACCAGTTCTGGTCAGTTCTGGAGCACTTTGTTTTTCTGACTCCTTCTTTCCTTTCAGAATGTGGGGCAGAGTGCTCAGCCGCCCGGCAGGAGGTGGAGCCAGCATTGTGGAAGGCAGGCACAGCCCTATTCAGACCCAGGTGCAACTCCTCCCTCCACTCTGGATGCAGATCTTTCTATTCAGCCCTGCGCTGACTCACCCTGTCTCCTGTAGCCACCCCCAGCCCCTGTCACTCAATCTCCAGACAAGGAATACACAACCTAGCAGAGGCAGGCTTGGATAGTTAGGCAAGAAAATACCCACTTTCTAAAAGTGGTATTTTCAAACACAGAATGTTAAAACCAACTTCACTAAAAGATGTATTTTATCATCCTGAGTTCAGGCATACTAAATTCGTTTTTCTACCATGTTCCCGGGGTCAGTTCTGACTATAAGGTGTAATAGTCAGTCTGCCCCTTCTGGCCTATGGGGAGCAGGTAGCCTTGCAATAGTGAAAAACGAAAATGGCTGTAATTCACTATTAGGACATGCCACACACACCAGGGCATGTCCTACCTTATACTTACAATGCACCCTGCCCTAGGGCCTACTTTAGGGGTGACCAACATGCAGTAAAGGGAAGGTTTAGGGACTGGTAAGTGGGTGTACTCACCAAGTCGACATGGCAGCCCTAGGCTGCACACAGGCTCTGCGATGGCAGGCCTGAGACACATTTTACAAGCCGCTTCTGTGGGTGGCACAACCAGTGCTGCAAGCCCACCAGCGGCATTGGATTTACAAGCCCTGGGCACACTGAGTGCACTGTACTAGGGACTGACAAGTAAACCAATCATCCAATCATGGAGTCACTAATACATATATCAATTAACGATAGGGAGCACTTGCACTTTGGCACTGATTAGCAGCGGCAAAGTGCCCATGAGCATCTAGTCCAGCAAAAACATATCGGCAACAGTGGAGGCATTACGAAAAAATGGAAGGGAGACCCACGCCAAGGATGCCAGGTCTAACAGGATGTAACCTGCGTTTTTGGTCCTGGGCTCAGTGGCCATCTAGGGAAACCTACCAAACCCAGACATTTCTGAATACAAGGCACCTGGGAGAGTCCAGGGAGGTGTGGCTTGCACAGATTCCCCAAAAGTTGTCTTACCCAGAATCTCCTGCAAACTTCAAATTTAGCTAAAAAGTCACATTTTCCTCACATTTCTGAGTGGGAAAGTTGTGTGCTCACCACACTGGCACACATTTCCCACCACCCAGCAGTCCACTCGATCTCTCGATAAAAATGATACCTCACTTGTGTGGGTGACCAAAGAAGAGGCAGCCTAAAAACTTAATAAAACAAACCTGCTCTTTTGGACCCACTTTGGTTCCCCCTCAGTTTTTTATTTTTATACATTTTTAGGCTGACTCTGCTTTGGGCACCCACACAAGTTAGGTATCATTTTTATTAGAAGACCAAGGGGAACGCTGGGTGGTGGGAAATTTGTGCTGGTGCGGTGATCCCACAGCTTTTTCAGACAGAAGTTTGAGGAAAGTGTGACTTTTTAGCTAAATTTGAGGTCTGCAGGAGAATCTGGGTAATAAAATGCTGGGGGATCCACTCAAGCCACACCACCAGCTAAGAACCAGTTTACGCACACTGCCAGCCAAGCACCATCCACGCACACCGCCAACCAAGTGCCATCCACACACACCACCAGCACACCGCCAGCCAAGCGACTGTCCACGCACACCTCCAGCCAAGCGCCATCCACATACATCACTAGCCAACCTTCCTCCATGCACACCACCAGCGCACTGCCAGCCAAGCGCCATCCATGCACACCACCAGCCAAGCACCACCCACACACACCACCAGCACACCACCAGCCAAGGGCCAGTCCACGCACACTGCCAGCCAAGTGCCATTCACGCACACCGCCAGCCAAGTGTCATCCATGCACACCTCCAGCACACCGCAAGCCAAACACCATCCATGCACACTGCCAGCCAAGCACCATCCACACACACTACCAGCCAAGCACCATCCACGCACACTGCCAGCCATGCACCGCCCATGCACACCACCAACACACCACCAGCCAACCGACAGTCCATGCACACCGCCGGCCAAGGGACAGTCTACACACACTGCCAGCCAAGTGCCATCCACACACATTGCCAGCCAAGTGACAATCGGCGCACACTGCCAGCCAAGTGATAATCCATGCACACCACCAGCCAAGCACCATCCATGCAGACCTCATTTCCTATATTTTGATGCACTGCAGCGCAGCAAGCCTTCCTGGTGCTCTACCATGCATCAAAATAAAATGCTGGAATGAGCAGTATCTACAGGATACGGCACATTCCTGTCCCTTTTCCCTGGGCCGGCGCACAAACAGCAGTCATGCGTCAACACAGACCCTCCCTGCGCCATGGTGCAAGGGTGCCTGCATTTCAGGGATGATTGTTGTTGTGCAGGAATGGACACCTTCCTGCACAAAAACAATCATTAATGGTGTTTAGCACCTTCTATGTGTGCTGTAGAATGCAGCACACATAAAAAGAGCAAAAAACGAGGAGAAATAAAACTATTTTTCCTTGTTGCAACACTCCTACACCTCCCCTGGGTAGGCGTAGGATTCTGACGCATTCCCAGGTTTACAACACTTTGTAAATTTGGGAATGTGTCAGGTTCCATGGATGTTGTGTGGGAACACCCACAGCAGCACCCATGGAATGCCCTTTTCACGTAGAGTAATGCATGAAAGGGGCCCATATTTACACGGCCATGAAAAATCACACTGGGTGACTTTATGTGGCCTTTTAAATATGGGCAGGCACACTGCGCAGCCAGTGCGTCTAAAAAAGTGACGCAGCGGGGGTGCAATGGGCTTGTAAAGGAGTTCCTTTCAATGGTGGCTCACTACAGTTCGTTTTATTGATTGCCATCTTAATTCCTCAGCTCAAGCTTACACGGAGAAGTAGGCGAGGGGTCTGCCGGAATTCTACTCACAGCTCATCACATGGTGGAAAATTTACCTAAATGGGATTCAGCATGTTTGCGCTGTCTAGTCGAATCACCAGGTCAGTGTTGGGCCATGCTCCACCTTAGTCCCTCTAGATAGTTTTCTCTTTTACTTCTGGTGCCTGGGGTCATTGAGTGAGGACCAATCCAGCTCTCTCCTGCTCACTTAGCACAGATGTTTTCCTGCATACAATTCACCTTCTGTAAACTAAAATGCAACACGTCTGGAGGCCTAAAAGTCTAGCGTGTTTAATGCAAAAATAGCCATCATACAAGCAAAACAATAATCGACAATTGCTGTTTCAATGGTCCAGAGCATCTGCCCTCAATCAACCTTGGAGCATGAAATGCTAAAATCTATACATTACACGCACATTTCTATATACGTTTTCACACTACACGTGATTGGGAGTAAACCCAAATCATCGAAACTGTTACTTTTCATGAAACAGACTAACGATCAGATGTAGGAGCTTCTCATGAGAAAGACTGTGAGAATACAAGATAAAATAATACAAACAAATGCTGAATGCATCATTTTTTTCAAATCCACACTTTGCGGTGCCATGATGAAAATGAAACTGCCTCCCCTAACACAGAAGTGGCTGATGGGGGCTGACCCACGGACCCCCATTATGTATGCTTTTGCTCTGTGGGTTGATCCAACGTGTGAATGCTTCAACAAAGCAACGGCACAAGCAGGCTAATTTAAAGCCCGTATGAGTGTATTATTATTTTATGAGTCAATAAAACTTTGTTCGGGTAAAGAACCCTAAAGAAATACATAACACAGAGATCATCTGTACACATACAATCATACATAACAACTACTTTACCAGGCTGTAAAAATCAGTTCATAAAGTCAATTGTGCTTAAAAGAAGGCTAGTTTTATCAAAAGTCTACAAATAAAACCATAAATACATACACTGTTACATCAAACAGTTCATTTGTCTTCCACTTTTAAGATACTTAAAATAAATCGGATCAAAACATCGAATAAAAGGGAACAGCATGTCCAAAAAATCGATTCCACAAGACATTGCATTACTGTAAGCTCATTGCACACCAGGTTTCTAATTCTTACTGCATATTAATTAAATTTATGAACCATTATACAAACAAGTTCCGATTGCAGTAATTGAAGACGTGTTTTATATTGAGAGATCTAAGACGAGGGATTAAAAAAAAATTCTTGGTGCAGTGTAAAGCTTGCAGAAAAAGAACAAATGCAGCGTAGATTGCACAGACTCTGAATCACATGGACATTGTGCAAGATCCGATTCTCCAAAGACATGTTTGGGATAAGAAACCAAGAAATGGGCTATATTAAATGTAAATCTGACCAGAACATGCCTATGGTGCGATGAGGTGAAAAATATAAATAAGGCCCTATCCAGACTGTGGCAGTTAAAAGTTGATGAGCAACCACCCTCCTCTTGCTAGACTCTAGAGCTTCTTTTCTCCTCCTGAACATGGTGAGGAATTCTGCTTTAACACTTGCTTTGAGGGAGTAATACACTGAGGGTTGTTAAAATGTTCTGTTCTCCCTAATAGGATACATTGATCTTTTACATATATCAGCCATGGAATATTACTTGTATCATGTGATCATGTCCTGATTAAGGAGAGTTTCTGATTTTGACCAAATAGAAAGCCATAACATTAAGGGAGCAAGTTTTACACGATCTTCCATATTTATGATGTATTGACTTTGAATCCTCTGAGAGACATCTAATACTTGTGCAAAACCTAAAAAGCCTATAATTATAAAGCATCACATATTATTTGATAATTAATATTAACTCTAGTTGTAAATCCTACCATATTTCCACATCATAAGGTATAACCATGAACCTAACCAGATCATAAACCTCTCCTTACACGTAACCCATAACTACATTAATTTTATGATGCTCTACACTTTTTATACTTCACTGTGAGAAATCAGCATTGAAGGGACCCAGGGCAATCAGATGCTGCTGAGTTCAAAATGTGATAAAAATGATCTTTTGCTTCTGGTGTCCTGGAGTCTGCTACTGCAGACCAACAAACTGGGAACCAAGTACACCTTTTAGCACTTGATGTTCATGGTAGTGAGACAGAGTAGTCCAAAGCTTACTCAGGGAGATGCTATGGGCTATAGACTCAAAACTAAGCTATGAAGCACATTTCCTTAAAACATCTCCTCCTTTCTTGATTATTATTTTTACTCTTCTTAGATCATTCTATTACTGCAAGGTATATGCTGGAATAATGACCTCAACCTAAATGTTATCTCTCAATATGTTGCAATGATGTACTGATACTTTATGCAATATACAGAACAGATTTACCTAGTCTCATAACAATACCAATAGTAATTGAAAATCTAATAAAAATGATCTTAAATAAAAAAGTTAAGGTATTGTAATACATGCAAAATTAAATACCACACACACAATTCTAAAAATGTACAAAATGGATGGTGAAAAAACTAATGGAAACATCCTCTAAAGGGCCTTGCAAAGTATGAGGGGGCACACAATAAGCAAAAGTCATACAAGTCAAATAAACCCATAAATGTTGGCTATATAATCCATAAGCTCTGAGACAGCGTTAACGGTGTGCACACCAGCAGACCCCAAGCCCTAAAAACACAGTATTTCCGTACATGTCTATAACAAACATATTGTATACAATTATAAAAAGTAAGGCTTACTGACTTTGAAGTAAGGTGTCACCTTAACATTCAATAGTTAGAAGATAGAAATGTCATTGTTGCTAAATATTGTAAGATAGTACTCCAAACATGCCCATTTTGGAATTTCACTATAAAACAATCAATCCTATGCACTTTGACATATATTCATGGAAAATAATCAAAAAGAGACGTTTCATTTTTTTTTAAACATTCTTTATTGAAGATGTCATAGTTTATATTACACAACACTGAAAGAATAAGCCAGCAAAGATAAACCAGTCCCTCCCCCCCAGTCCTCCCCCCACCCCTGGCTCAAGTTATCAACAGAAATAGAGCCAATTCTGGCTTTGAGAAGAATGCGGCATTAATCGTAACATAATAACTACATTTCATCATCATATACACTTTGCATCAGCATTTCTTATCTGCATCGTAAATAAGTCAGTTATAAGTTATAGAATTGCACCCCTTAAGCGATATTTATTTATTCTCGAGGGGGCCATTCAGTCCACACCTTGTCATCCCGAAGCTACCACACTACCCTATGCACAGTCTGCCTTAATTAATTCCTTGCTCCTGCCTCTCCCGAATCCACCTCCTCAGTGGCGCCCAGATTTCCGTCCCCCTTTTCCGCACTCTGCGCCCTCTCCATGCATATACTGCTGTTTCCCACCGATATACGGCCAAGAGTCTACCCATCCACTGTTGACTGGCTGGCGGGACTAAGTCCAACCAATGAGTGGCTAAGCAAAACCTCAATACCGTCATGACGATATATAAGAATACCAGGGCCTGCCGTGGCAGTGCAATATCCCCCACTCCTAGCACTATCAGCTGTGGCGACATGTCTATCTGGTGCCCCAATTGCAGTTCCAAAATGCCACTGACATCTCTTTTAAGAGTATCGAGGCTGGGGCAAGATGCAAACATGTGTACAATATCAGATGCCTGACAGCTGCAACGAGGGCACTGTGACCCAGCCGAACCTCCCCACTTAGCAATCTTAGCTGGGGTAATGTAGAGGTTAAACCATGTTTTAAAACATTGCATCTGTAGGTTGGCAGCTATGAACGATGTCTGGGCTAAGTGCAGAGAATCTTCCGCTTCCCCTGATCCAACTTGTAGGAGCTCATGCCAACGATCTCAATGCTTGGTTAGATTGTCCGGCAGTGTCTCATTTAACAAGTTATACATTGTGCCCAGCGAAGTCGCTCCCTTCAGCAGCAACTCAATCAATGTCACCCTGGTGAAGCAGCAATGGCCCCCATCCTTTTTAACCAAGAAATCTCTTATTTGGAGATACTTAAAGAATTGCCTGTTCTCCACTCCATACCTGTCCTTGATCAGATCGAACGGTACTATCCCCGCCTCATCCATTACATCACCAACCATCCTCAATCCTTTTTCATATCAGCATTTCATAAATCCATCATTAAAAATACCAGGGAGTGACTCATTATTATATATAGGGGTATAAACATTCACCTGGCCCAAACCAAGTTTTTTCCGGACCGCAGTCCAAATCTTAAATGCACAGATCGCAGTCTTGAACCTAACCCTTTTAAAGTAGTTGAACTCGGTGTGGCGCAGGAGACACCCTCTTGCTTCGGTTCCTAGTAACAGCTCATATCTTGAAATGGGGACCTCCCCCTCTGAGCTTGCCCTTTCCCCTTTTAGTAGCACAGCCATCTTCTGTAGTATCGAAGCCCAGTAATATAGTTGGAAGTTAGGAATAGCCCAGCCACCTCTATCCTTTGGGAGAGTCAAAAATTTCAACGCTCTCTGAGGGCGACAATTGGCCCACAGGAGTCTGGAAACCATTTGGTTTAGGGTCTTAAACCAACAGCTTTCTATCATTAATGGAATGGCCCTAAAAAAATACAAACTTTTAGGCAAAAATACCATTTTGATGACATTACTTCTCCGGACCAGTGTAAGTTTCAGGTTGTCTATCCGTGCAAAAACCGTTTTAAACTTTGGAAGTAGTGGACCTAAATTTGCTTCGCCAATTTTTGTCACGTCTGCCATAATTTCTACCCCAAGGTACATCGCTTTCCGAACTACCCGCTTATCGTTCAGCTGTACCACATTGCTGATCACAAGTCAGTAACCTCAGATATGTCCAAAGATGGTAACCTGAGATATGTCCAAAGACGTTGGCTTCCCTTTTGATTTCCACTAGGGCACCCTCAGGATTGGGAGTGACAATCGCTAAATCATCGGCATAGGCCAAGATCTTTGTGTCCCCCCCATTACTGTGCATCGCTGAGATATTATTATTCCCTTTACTCTTTCTAATTAGCGGGTCAATGTATAAAGCAAACAGTAGGGGGGAACAGGGACACCCCTGCCGAGTCCCCCGGCTGATCATAACTGGGTCAGACATTTCACCCAATACCGCTATTCTGGCCGCTGGGTTATTGTACATCATTGCAATGGCGTTAATAAAGCCCTTGCCTAGCCCTCTATTCTCTAAAATTGCCCACAAAAAAGGCCAGGAGACCCTATCAAAAGCTATTCCTCTATTTCTTTTTCCCCATAGTTAGCTTCCTCGGTATATAGCTGCTGATAAAACCGCTGAAATGCTGCCCGTATAGCAGCAGGTTCAGAAACTAAGCCAATCCCTGGATCCTCAATTTCTTCAACCCCGCCTGAACTACCCGCTGTCTTGTGCGCATCGCAAGCAGATGTCCCACTCTCTCATTACACTCATACATTTTGGTGCGCAGGGCCATGTATTTCCCTGCCGCTTTTTTCGCCGAGATATCGAATATTGTCGATCTCACCACTGCCACTCTTGTTTGTGCCAGATCAATATCCCCCCTGTTTGTGATTGCCCCCACCAGCTGTGTTTCTGCCTCTAATAGCTCCCAATACAATTCCTGCACATGCTGTTTTTCCTTCCTCTGAGATGCCCAACCGTATCTCGATGTCTCCCCCATTATCCCTGCTTTTAGGGCATCCCAAACCACATCGAGCCTCGCACTACCCTTATTCTCGGCTATAAATCTTGGGATCCAATTCATCATATGTTTAATATATTCTTCATCATAGAGGAGTGCTCTATCAAAGGTCCAGCGTGATATCAGGGGCTTCTTAGTTTGTGTTGACATTTCTAAAACCAGCGGGTTGTGATCAGACATGAAACAAGGGAATTTGAAAATACGACATGTCGACAGTACCTCCTGAGACACAAAAAAATAGTCCAGTCTTGCATGCACCTGATGTGGAGCGGGAAAAAAGGTATACCCGGGGTCCTGAGGTTCTTGCATGGCCCATACATCTGATAGCCCATGCGTCATACATAAATATGCCAAAGATTTAAAGACCTTGGGTTTACGGCCGTATATGATCTTTCCCCTGACTTAATGTTGCCAGGATTCATATTAATATTGAAGTCTCCACAGATTATTAAGGCGAGTGGCCAGCCGACTAACTCAGTTTTTAACCAGACAAACAAAGCAGGGTCATCCAATACAGAACCATACACTGAGCAGAGCGTGAAACAGCTATTGTCAGTACAGCATTGAGTAATAACCCATCTGCCAATTTTATCTGATTTTGAATGCGGGAACCTAATTATTCCTTTACGAGCCATAATAGCCACCCCTCGTGTTTGTGTTCCCTGTGATGTGCTAGAAACTAGATGATATCCTGCGAGCTCTACCACCCTCTGTCTGCCTGCCTCAATATGCGTCTCCTGCAGACAGACTATGTCTGCCTTCAAATATTGTATGTCCTCATTGATCCTTCATTTTTTTAGGGGATTATTTAAACCGCAAATATTAATAGATGCAATCCTTAGCTTACCCATTCGCCCATGTAGCCATTACCAGCTTCAGCATATTCCCTGTGTCTAATAATGCCATCTCACCAAAACCAACCCCTCGGACCAGTCCCTCACCTGAACCCCCCAGCCCCTCCCACCCTTCCCCCATTAGCCAGGCAATATAGGTCCGAAGACCCTTGTGATGTCTCCTGCATAGTGCTGCAACCCACCACAACTCCGCTAAACCACACGTGGAGAACTCAATTCACAATCAAGCAAATTTTAAGACAAGAAAAAAAGAAAGAAAGATCGCACAAGAAAGAAAAATGGGTACAGCTGCAGTATGTTCGTGACCAAGTGCTATGCCCATACTAGGTTCTTTCTATTTTCCTGCCCCCGAAATTTCTTGTAGAAAATCTTGAGCCTGTATTTCAGAGGAGAACACCCTCGGGTTCCCCTTGTAAATAACCTTGAGCCAGGCTGGGCTTAGTAAAAACACCTCACACCCCAACTTTTGATAAGGCATAATCAATTGCCGAAGCCTCCACCTTCTTTCCACAGTTCTATGGCAGAAATCTGGCCTAACAAAGAAGGTATGCCCTTCGGCAGACCGTCTGGCCTCGGGCCTCGCTTTATCGAATATTGCCTGTCTCAGGAGGAAGTTCCCAAAGAATATTAGAATGGCCCAGTGTTTCTCATTGGGATCGCTCTGACCCCTTCTCTTTTTAAGCATGAGTGGAAATCGGTGCACTCTCTGCACCTCTGTGTCCCATTTCCAGTGAACCAGTTCAGGTAAGGCCCCCTTCAACAGGCGTAGCACGAACCCTCTGATGTCGTCCCCTTCAGCATTTTCCGGTATGCCCAAAAGTCTCAAGTTATTTTGCCGCTGGCGATTTTCAAAGTGCTCCAACTTCCACATGACATCTGTCATCCTGGTCTCGTTTGCCGAAACTTGCTGTGCAGTGGCCTCAGCCCCGGCCTCTAGTGCTACTACTCGCTCTTCCAATACCGTTGTCCGTTCCGAAAATTTCCGTGCAAGTGTTGCTAACCTTACGAATGGCTCCTTGTAGCTTCATTGTTGCCAGGTGGGCCCTCTTGTGCTCTTGTCTTGCTTCCGCTTGTATCTGTTTTAGAGTAGAGTAAATTAGCCCCATCGAGGGAGAGGATTCTGCCACTGCCTCTGAATCAGGAAATAGCTTAGTTATCTCTTGCGGAGTACCTTCTCCTCCTGGCCCCCCCATCCTCTACCAAAAGGTGAGTAGATGAGTAATCCCACTTCAGTTGGCTAGTCCTGCTGTGATCCGATTCAGATCCCCTAATCTCAGATCTCTTTCCACCTACAATTCTCCTCCTTTTTGTGAGGATAGCCATTTTTGAGTACGTGAGTTGGGTAAAGAGCTTTCATAGTCAGCCCCAGAGTTATCCAAGTCTGAATTGTCATTCTCGCTTGCGCTGGATAGTTCAGAATCGTCATTAAGGGAAAATAATTTCTCCCCTTCTGGGGTCCCCGCAGCCTTGGACTGTATCTGATTGATGTTATTTGCTGGTGCCCCCCTCGGATTCCCCTCCTTAATGCTGTTGTTGCTATTTGGCGTGCTTAGAATGTCTGGCCCATTTACTTACCCCTTAGATGGCTCCCCCTGAACAAGTGACGGCAGGTCAGTACTCACATTGTTAGTTGGGGGAAGATCACCAGTGTCGATGGCCGTTCCCAACACGCTCTCACCAGAAGCCTTTAGGGCTGCCTCCTTCTCATCCACCCGTCCACGTCCGGCAAATATCCCAGGAATCACCCGCTGCTTAGATGTCTCAGCCTCCTCACCGGGACGCTGCTCTCTGGGTTTCGTTTTGCCTGTCTCCACCTCCTTGCACCCTGCCGGGAGAGTAGCGTCCTCTGCCTTTTGTCTGCCCGGCGTCGTCCGTACAGTGAGAGCGCCACGCAGACCTCCAACAGCTCCAGTCTCGGCATGGTCCCTGGGGGGGCGTAGGCTGCTTGGTGGCATCTTAGTCCTCTGTAGCCGTCGTCCACCTCCGCACCGGTCATCCAGAATTTTTAAAGCAGTGTGAACCAGCAGGTAAACGAGTTTGTTAATTCTGGCTCCAATTCCGCAAGATCTTGATTGTGTCTGTTTCGTCCTCCAACCTCCGACTCCTTGATGGGGGATCATCTAGGTTAACATTCGGTTGTCACCTTGCTTCCCCTTAAACCATGTTGCTACCACCGAGAGTTAGCACAGAGCAGTAGGTGAGGGGCTCCCGCAGCAGTTACACAGCCACCATCTTGCCTCCAAGAGACAACGTTTCAAAGAAAAATATATTTCTACCATGAAACCACATTGCCTAACAGCCACAAAGCTAGAAAGAACTGTCAAACAAAGGTCCAATAACACTCCACTGCCTCACAACAGAAGCCCAGCCCTGGAAGCATCTTATTTCCAACAATGCAATTCCCTGGGACACTTTGGGTGACAAAAGCTTTTTAGAGTTCACAGGTGCCAGTGGAGGTCTGCTGCTTCTCCTTGAAGCCTGCATATTCCAAACAGAAACTTGGAAGTACCACTGGCCCTCTAAGGAACAGCAACCAGCTATATTGAAATGTAAAACTATGGCCCCCTCGAAGCCTTAGTGAGCCTTAGTCTGTGGCAACTTACCTTTGAGAAGGTAAACACAGCTTTAAGCTTGCCCTTTCTTTTTTTCTGGTTGTTGCAAATGCTAGAATTCTCTTCTTTGTGTTAGGGTTTCCTGACCCTCTGTGGGAGCACCAGCACACACACTACACAGACTGTAGAGAGCCCAAGAGCTACGTGGTCTTGCGCACTCCCTCCTGTTGCCTGTCAAAGGCTCCAGAATACCGAGTAGTGGGGTCAGCACCAGAGAACCAAATTACATGGGTTTCCTTTCTCTTGCTCCTGGAGATGGAATGAAGCCAGCTGCAGTGGTAATATGGGCCTTCCTGGTCCTCAAAGAAATCATTGATGCTTGTTTCCATTTGGGATCCTTACTTGTTTCCTTAATGGCTGTTTGATGTTTTTTTCACAACTCAGAACACTGATTTTTTTCCCTTCCCAATAGCAGATGACGGAAAAAAGTTTTGGACCTGTTCTCCTTTCCTTGCTTTTGGTAATCACTGGACCTGGAGTATTGCACAGCAGCACTCCATAGTCATTTGGTAGACCATTATCCCTGCATGCACTACCCAAGCACCCAGGCCTTCATTCAGTTGCAGGTTGCCTGAATGTCCAGCAGAAGCCAAAAGTACCTTTTCCTAGGACACGCTTAGCCAGACCATGCCACAAAAGTCCAAGGAGACCCCTGTCCTTTAGGGTGCTCAGCATTAACACCCTCAACTGGTGTCAAGAAGAAGGTGGGGAGCTAGTGCAGCGGGTTCCGGAGACAGAGTTCACAAAAGTTCAAGAAGTGCAAGTCCAGAGTGTCCCTCCCATTTAGACAGAAGTTCGTTCACAATTTGAGTACAACCACTGTCTTCTACTTCTGCTCTTCTCAAATCATTTTCCCTGTTTAGAAGTTTAAAAATAGAGGTAGAGAGGTCAAGAAATTGGAAAGTTTGAGGTTATTGTCAAGATGCAACATCACTTTTTCCACCCTTCACTGGCACTTTCTGGGAGCAGTCCCTTGGCTGTTCATCCCCACTGATCAGCATTCTGGAAAATTTCAAAATGGTAGATTAAAGTAACATTGAGAAAGACATCTTATTTGAGACAGACTCCTCACAGTCAGATCTGGTTTCTCCCCATCAAGACTTCAAAAGAAAACCCTGTGATCACCGGTGCCAGAGTTCTGCCTGCATTCTCCTTGTCTTTTTTGGGTGAACCCTACCATTTCTTGTCAGAGGGAGGCAGCAAATTACCTTATGGAAATTTCACCACCCTTCCTCACCCTGGAAGCTAATCCTTTAGAACCGGTTTCTTGTTTGGGGGGGGGGGGGGCTTTGCACTGCCAGTTAGCCAGCAGAGCTTTTTACTTGACCCAGCAGAGTAGCTCAAAGTTTAAAATCCATTAAAGGTTGTACAGGAAAATATATCAAAATATAGCTAGTTTTCAAGAAGAAAATGAATGCAGGTTGGAGAAAACTGACTCTGGATGTGCATTTGGGACCTAAGAACTACTAAGGAAAGACATGTCAATCTTTTTCCTACACCGTGCCAAACAAAAGTTGCAGTTAGGCAGATTTTAGTTTTGGTGTTAATATAGTTTAAACAGTACAGAATTTACACTTCAGCCATGTCCAATTGAATTATAAGGCTTTAGTATGACATTACCAAATTATTTTGGGTCCCATCTGCCACAGTGCTAGTCCAGGCTGAGTTAGACAACAGACTGTATCACTCAGCCTGCAAATGTGTGCACAAGTGTGTTACAACCATAAGCCATTTTTAACAGAAGCTTACATTCAAGGAGGCCCAAAAGCACAACAACTGAGGGGTTTATGAGTCAGAACACACTTCCTCACATTAACTACATATAAATTTGAATGAAATGTGTTTTTATGTTTTCATTAAGGTGCTTAGAAAGATCCATAAGTCCTTCTGTCCTGCACCCTAGGCAACTCATTTAATACTCAACTCCATGGCACTGCTGACAAGTAATTTTCCCTTCTCTGCACCTCAGACCTCCACCTCCTATCTCATCTGCAGACCTGCCGAGCAGAACAAGGACTATATTCATGAATTCTCCAATCTCTTCACCTCTTCGTCCATCTGTCATGCACACTCTGCCCTACAGGGTGACTTCATCCTTCCAGGCAACACAAGTTCTAAAAACAGGAGACATCATCTTTAACCTTATCTGTGCAATCAAAAAGGTACATCATTTCACACACCCAACACGCTCCAAAGGACACATCCCCAACAATTCTTCTTAAATTCGCCAACAATTCAATGCAAACCACCCATTACCATTGACTGGACCAATCACTTTGCTATCCTTATCTCCATGTTCAGTATCCTCCCAACAACCAAAGGTCATCACAAAAGTGAATATTAAGCCTTCAAATCCTTCAAAGAATGCAGACAACCTAATGCTTTAACTCATCTCTGACTCTATCAACTACGTCCAATATTAACACCCTTCTAAACAACTGCAACAATTTTTGGAAAGCTATGTAAACATCCACACCCCAATTACAACACACAAGTGCAATCTAAAGACTTCAGCACCTCGATATTCTAAAGACCTTGCTGACAATAAACAATCCATCTTCAGACAGGAAGAACATGAAGAAAAACAGAACTCCCAAGTACCTCTTGATACTGAAGTCCCTACACTCAACACACAGACAGTTCATCACGTTAGCCAAAGCAAAATAATATACCGCCATCAACAAAGCCACCAACATCAGCAGAACACTGCTCAAGACGATCAAGCACTGCCTCAACACCTTTATGGACCCATATGTTCTTAACTCCACAGAAAGGTGCAATGCCATCAACCTCTTCTTCCATGTAAAAAATACAGAAGATCCAACAGCACATCAACAACACTGAGCCTGCTTCAATTCTTACACTGACCCACTCCTTCCCATGGAATCCCACAATGCTCAGCCACCATAGCTCAATCTTTCTAAGATATCGCTGGCATACTCAACTCTGTCAAAGCCACTTCTTCAAAAGATGATATCTTACCATCGTCCTTCATCAAAGCTGTCTCTGGAAATGCACTTTTATCCCCATTTACGATTATCTATGCCTCCCACACTCATGGCATCTTCCTAGATGCTCTCAAGACCGGTCACATCCTCCCACTCCTAAAGAAACACACACTAGACCCTTATGACCTCACAAACTATCAGTCATTGGCAAGATCATTGAAAAAGCAGTCTAGGCTCAATTCCAAGAGTACATCAATAATAACCATCTGCTGCACGACTACCAGACTAGCTTCAAGTCAAGCAGCAACATGGAAACCGCTACCTTACACACCAGGGACAACATCCTCTTGACCTCAGATGATGATGACCCTTGCCTTCTGATATTGCTAGATATCTCTGTTTCCTTCAACACAGTTGACCGTGCCACCCTCATACACACCCTGGAGTCTTGACTGGGAGTCACCGGCAATGTCCTTCCCTGATTCTCCTCCTAGATTTCTAACCAATTTCAGTTTGTGCACATGGGCAAGTCCAGGTCACAAAAGATCCCTGTCACCATTGAAGTCATGAGTTGCTTCATACTGTCTCCTGTCATCTTCAATATATACATGGAGTCGCTTGATGTTCTACTCACAGATAACATCACCAAGATTCAACAATATGCCAATGATACATATTTCTACTTGAAAGTTTCCTCTGCTTCAGACATTGAATGCCTGAAACACTGCTTGCACATCATTCAGGCATGGATGTCCATTACCTACCTGAAGCTCAACCCAACCAAGACAATATGCCTGTTGTTTCCCAAGAACAACAAACAAGATACAGTACAAACCAGACTCAATGACATGAACCATGACAGCTTTGAACCCCCACTTTCACCGAATGCCAAGTCACTTGGGGGCATATTTACAAGGAAATGGCGGAGCGCGGAGCTGCGGCAAGATTTGCAGTGCCACGCTCTGCCATTTCCAAAACAGAGGAATGCGCCGTATTTACAACAATACGGCACACCCCTGTGTCTTCCCCAGCACTTGCTCTAAAAATATCTGCTTAGCGCCAACACAGGCACCCTTGCAGTATAGTGCAAGGGTGACTTTGTTGCAGGCAATAATTGTTTATGTGCAGGAAGGTGACCCTTACTGCACATAAACAATCAATAATGGTGATTTGTTACTTCTATGTGTGCTGCATTCTGCAGCACACATAGAAGTAGCAAATCATCTTTATTTAATGAGTATTTATGGGCATGAAGGGACACCTTCCTGCACATAAACAATCATTAATGGTGTTTTGATCTTTCTATGTGTGCTGCAGAATGCAGCACACTTAGAAAATGCAAAAACGAGGAGAAATAAAAGTATTTCTCCTCTGCGCCATTCTAACGCCTGCTAATGCATGGCGTTAGTTTTTGGCGCTGTCCCAGATTTACACATCCTTGTAACTCTGGGCAGCATCAAAAAGCAATGGGTGTTGCGGTGGAACTCCCACAGCAACACCCACTGCATGCCCCTTTCACACAGAAAACTGCATGAAAGGGTACTATATTTACAAAGCGGCATTAAGCCACAAAAAGGTGGCTTAACGCCACTTTGGAAATATGGAGCAGGGCATTGCGCCACAGTAAGGTCTGTAAAATTATTTCCAGTGGCACAATCCCCTTGTAAATATGCCCCTTGTTTTTCCCCGGACACCAATCTCATCCTCAAGAAACACATTGCCCAAAAACAAAAACAAAAACTACCTGGTACCAGTTCTCTCTTCTCTCTAAAGAAAATCAACCCATTTCTTACACAGAGCAACTTCAGAATTGCTGTTCAAGCCCTCGTACTCTTTCATCTGGCTAGTGGTAATGCCCTAATCTATTCTTTTCCAGACTTCACATTAGTACCCCTTAAGGGCATCCTGTATGCTACAGGATGTCTGATCCATGTCCTGAAAATATATGGTCACATCACCCTCATCCTAATGGAACTCCATTGGCTGCCCTTGCCATCTAGCAACATCTTCAAAACTAGCTGCTTCATTTCCCAGCACCCCCGATTATCTTGCAGACAAGCGTGCGATCTCGCTGCCTGTTGGCAAGATTTACTCTCTATAAATATTATATGCATATACACACATACATACCCTTCTCTTGCAGCATGGTCTTGCATTGGAGATGAATGTTTTCTTTGGCAGTAAGGTTCTGGTTTGAAGATAAATCTTATGTTACATATTTGGTTGTGTATGTGTAATTTATATTCTCTCTGTTGTATAAGGGTGTGCATCAAAGATCTCACATCTCTTTAGCCTCATTTGGATACAAATTCAAGCACGTTATTTTTAGAATCATTGGCATTAACTGGTGAAAAAATAACTCTATTAGCTGGCAAGGCCTGGTCAAGGCTGTATAGTATGAAACCATTGGGAACTAACCTTGGGTTAGGGATTACTAGCTAGTGCCACTCCTTTGTTTCACAATACATGCCCGCCTATGTCTCACCATTCTTGCTCTCCTGCTCATCTTTGACTCCCCTCTTATGACCCTGTTGCCTCCCCACTATAATTGACTCTGCCTGCCATCTTGGTCCACAGACATCTTACTACCAGCACCTCACTTCCATCAAATCTCTCTGCATCTCCAAGCCTTTCTCTTTCTTCACTTTGACCATGTATCTATGAGGTGGGTGTTAAGTTTCCGAAATCTCAAGTCCCCCATGACAAGTGTGAATAGTGCATACTTTTCCCCTATGTACTTTTTGCAATCTGGTTCATATAGTTTTTCCTGCCCTATTATTAAAACAGAACTACAAGCACCAGAATGCAGGAGTAAAAAACAAGGCTTGGCCACAAAATGGGACTGCGAGTACCAAAATCATGATTGACTTATCGTATCTTTCTATATATCAAGTAACTTGTTGCTTTGTGTATCTGCATGTGCAAGTTCCACATATTTGTGTGGCAGGCTGTAGGCAAACCACCCGGCAGGCAGTCCCATTCACCGGCACTATTCTTATGTTAACAGGTAGCTTAACGAGAATTGCACGGCCAGTGTGTTTGTTTTGGTGACAAGACACAAAAGACATTTTTTTACTATCTCCCATCTTGGTATGCAGCAGCCCTTTTGCCTGTTTCTTCTTTCCTGGACAGCGGAGTTGTCAGCCCTGTGTGCTCCTTTTACTCTGCTTGGTTGTATTAAGTTTGACCACATTTCATTGACAGTTAGCATTTTGTTATGTAAGATTCCTCTCCAGCTCCCAGGCTTCCCCATTTCTAGATGTTTGCTCTCAACTGGTGATGTTTTCAGTAACTAAGGGGCCGATTACGATGGCGGTCGGAAAACCATTCCGACTGCCGTGGCAATGGGAAAAGACCGCCCGCATGGCCTGCGGCACCACCGCCGATCACATTACGATGCACTGCCGGAAAAATCCGACCGCCGCGGTCGGATTCCAAGAAACACCGCCGGGCACGTGCGGAAAAGGCGAAATTCCATCCACGGCGGTCGGATTCACTGCGGAAAGCTCACAAACCGCCGATATACCAGCGGAATTTCCATGAGTGCAATTATGATGTTACCGCGGTGCCTGTGGTACGACCGCTTGTTTCCGACCGCCGCGATTGTCATCAATGATGAATGGGAGAGCCGGAGGAAGGACTATTGCAGTCCGACCGCGGTGGTCGCGCGGAAATAGTAATGGCAGTCGAAAGCAACTACACCACAAAACTACCAAATGTGGCTGTGTATTTGGCTCAGCCAATAAAAACAGCTAACACACCCCCTTGACACATTCCCCTGGCAAATAAAAACTACAAATCCCAGCTCAACACAGACAACACACCTGACATGAATACTCCGTTTGGACCCACCCAAATAGCAGAGCATAAAACCAGCCCCTGCATGACCACAATTCTTTGCACAACTGAAGGGCCCAACAATACCACACAAAGGATAGGCAACCCTGCACATATCACACCATCACAAACACACACACACCACACACATCACCACCACCACCTTCACACCTGCACTCTTAACCACTCAGCACATCACACACCATGGCACAGAAGATGCCCAAATTCACTGATGGTGAGTTGTCAGTCCTGGTGGATGAGATCATAAGAGTTGAGCCATATATTTTAGGAAGCAGGGTCCAACAGACCCCAGCAGCCAGGCAAAATCAAATGTGGCAAAGGATAGTTGACAGAGTCAATGCTGTAGGGCAAGTTCCACGCAACAGGAAGGAGATCAGGAAGAGGTGGACTGACCTCAAGAGCAAGGTCAAGGAGAAGAACAGCAAGAACCGTGAGCTGGCAAACCGGACTGGCAGTGGCCCTCCCATTCCACCAAGAACATTCAAAGCATGGGAGGAGAAGGTGCTTGGCATACTGCACCCAGAGAGTTGCACTGGAATTGAGGGGGGAATGGAGGCTGGTAAGTACCAACAAAAGTCTGCCATAACACTGCTATGTAGTAGCTTGCACAACTAAAAAGCAACACCTCCTAGGCCCAAATGTACTCATGTCCACCACACTCCCCCCAAACATGTCTCACAGATCCCACAATAACTCCCTCTCAGTCACCACAAAGGTACATAACAATATTTACATGGGGGCACATGTACAGGCAGCTAGCACTACAACTCCCAACAGGCCCCCTTGTCCCACAGCTGAGCAGGATGGAGCATTCCCCACACCCCCAAGCATGGGGCAGCCATTTCCCTCCAATGTGTAACCTTACAGGTAGGTAGCCATCTCAACAGGGAGGGGTCTTTGTGGCTGGGAAGTCTGCACTACAACTCCCAAAAGGCCCCCTTGTCCCACAGCTCAGCAGGATGGAGCATTCCCCACACCCACAAGCATGGGGCAGCCATTTCCCTCCAATGTGTAACCTTACAGGTAGGTAGCCATCTCAACAGGGAGGGGTCTTTGTGGCTGGGAAGTCTGCACTACAACTCCCAACAGGCCCCCTTGTCCCACAGCTGAGCAGGATGGAGCATTCCCCACACCCCCAAGCATGGGCCAGCCATTTCCCTCCAATGTGTAACCTTACAGGTAGGTAGCCATCTCAACAGGGAGGGGTCTTTGTGGCTGGGAAGTCTGCACTACAACTCCCAACAGGCCCCCTTGTCCCACAGCTGAGCAGGATGGAGCATTCCCCATACCCCCAAGCATGGGGCAGCCATTTCCCTCCAATGTGTAACCTTACAGGTAGTTAGCCATCTCAACAGGGAGGGGTCTTTGTGGCTGGGAAGTCTGCACTACCACTCCCAACAGGCCCCCTTGTCCCACAGCTGAGCAGGATGGAGCATTCCCCACACCCCCAAGCATGGGGCAGCCATTTCCCTCCAATGTGTAACCTTACAGGTAGGTAGCCATCTCAACAGGGAGGGGTCTTTGTGGCTGGGAATTCTGCACTACAACTCCCAACAGGCCCCCTTGTCCCATAGCTGAGCAGGATGGAGCATTCCCCACACCCCCAAGCATGGGGCAGCCATTTCCCTCCAACGTGTAACCTTACAGGTAGGTAGCCATCTCAACAGGGAGGGGTCTTTGTGGCTGGGAAGTCTGCACTACAACTCCCAACAGGCCCCCTTGTCCCACAGCTGAGCAGGATGGAGCATTCCCCACACCCCCAAGTATGGGGCGGCTATCGCATTGCTCTCCCAAAACTTACACGTAGGTAGTGACTGCATGCACACCTCCATCCTTTTCTAAATGCATGTAGCCACATAACCACATCAGCACTAACATGTCAGCCAACTTGGCATAGTTTTAAATGCCACATCCAGTGTGCAGACATCTAAGTGCATGTAACTGTCACATATTTTGAACTCATACTCACCAAGTCACAAGTGAAACAAATGCATCCCACAATCATGCACAGCAGAGAATGCAATGTGGAAGTGCCATGGTGTCTGAGCATGAATGCCCATCTCAACACCAAACATGCATGGTCTACATGAAAAAAAGGAAAGTACATGTGATTCCAAAGCTATGTATAACATGACAATGGTTCCTTCTAGCTCTGTTGAAATAGATTACATGAACAGCTAAATGAAAAGACGCACAACAGAAAGTTGATGTCACGCAATTAGGTAGATGAGGACATGTCTGTGTAGTTACACTATCTGTACACTGCACCAAGTTTCAATTCACAACGGACACCATGGACTACTAAGGTATGTACCTCAACGTCATGTCATGGTGCACAGTATATAGCAGGCATACAAAGTCAATGCATTGTAAAGTGTTTGTTGTATCAAATGTCTCAAACAATTGTCTAACATCAAGCTTGTTGCGTGCAACTCAATTACCATATGACCTCTGTTCAACAGGAGACCAACAACTAACTGCAGAGGATGACACCAACATGAGGAGCCAGTCTCCCCCCCCGGAACGTGAACTCACGGATGCAGATTCCCCAACATTCTCGGACGAGGATTCTCAAGCTGGCCCCTCTGTTGTGGCAGGGACTAACATGTCTCAAGCCCTCATTGTCCCTACCACCACCACCACCACCACGGCAAGAACAACTGTGCTGCCCCCACCACTATGACCTGTGTGGCCTCCACCACCACCACCACCACGGCAAGAACAACTGTGCTGCCCCCATCCACTACGACCTGTGTGGCCTCCACCACCACCATCACCACTGCTGCCTGCAACACACGCCCTGCCACGGTGGTTACCAACACCACCACACAATCACTGCATGCCAGGGAGAGTGTGACAGTGCGTCGGGGGACTATGCCACAGGTCCGTGTCAGGAGGGCAGGTGGGAGTACAACTGGGGCAGAGACACAGGAGGACAATGACCCTGAATCCCTGGCCACCATTGCAAGAGTCCTTGGTGCCTACCAAGAGAACCATGGAGTAATGGGCCAGCTTGCTGAAGACATGCATGAGATCCGCCTGCTGCAGCAGTCCATGGACACACGGATGGGCCAACTTGGCGACCTTGTTGGCCAGCTAGTGGGTGTTCTGAGGGACAGACTCCCAGCCCCAAGTGCAGCTCAACCCCCCTCCAGTGGATTGCCTGCTGTGCAGCCCACCATTCCAGCTGCAGCCACAGAGAGGGGTGTGCAGGAGGAGAGTGAGTCCTCAGACACCACTGACCCTGCAGCAGATGCCCCCCCTCCCAAACGCACCAGGGGCCATCCGAGAATCCACAGGGGAGGATTTGGTGGTAGGCCACCATACCAACGCCACTCACACAGCCAGCCATGATGGTATCTTGTTGTTCCCCTTTGCATTGACTATGTTGACTATCTTTGCCCACATTGCCATGGTGATGGCCTGAGTCTGTTGGACTGTGTGACTTCAGCTTTGTGGTGACTACACTATTTGTCTCATCTACCATGACTGACAACTCATTTATTCACTGTTCACATTTATGTACATATTCCCTTCACTTGCACAAAAACTAATTTTAAATAAACACTCTTCACATACCTGTGTCTGTGTGAGCTACATGTTTATTCCAGTATGTACAATGATAAATCAGATTTCAATGTTCTAACAGCTCTGAAGGAGAGGAGGCATTGAGAGGGTGAATGAACCTAGAAAGACACAAGAGAATGACATTTACTTATCAGCTGAAACACAACACCAGGCATCAAGGTACAAAAACAAGCACACATAGCAATGATCAACAACCTCAACATACACATGATGTACCTGGATACAAATACCCTGTGCCACACACATCAGCCCTTATCACACACACAACGACAGCCAGCAGTTAAAATTCTCTATGCCTTGATACTAACATCCAAGCAAACACACAATGTCACTGTTCTACAAAGTCACTTACATTCAAGGGAAGTAGTTGGCAATGAGCTGTTGGCGCAGGTCAACACCTTCCTCTTCACCACTATCGTCCGCACTGGAAGTGTGTGGGTGTGCAGGAGGGGGCATCTGCTGCTCATCGTCATCCAGGATCAGCGGAACGGCTTTGCGCAAGGCAAGGTTGTGTAGCATGCAGCATGCTACAATTATCCGGCACACCTTTTGTGGGGAATACAACAGTGCACCTCCGCTCTTGTCCAGGCACCGGAATCGGGACTTCAGGAGGCCAAAAGTGCGCTCCACCACACGTCGTGTCCTACCATGTGCCTCGTTGTAGCTGACTTCACCCGGGGTACTTGGATTCCGCAGTGGGCTCAACAACCACGGCCTGTTGGGATACGCTGAGTCACCTAGGTGTGACATACACAGAGAAATGTTGTGATACAAACAGTTGACGAGAACAGCATGTCACACACAGCACACTACTTGACTCAGTGTACTCACCTACAAGCCATGCACGCTCTGGATGTAGATTTTCCATCAGCCGGGGTACAATGCTGTTCCGCATGATGTAGGAGTCATGGGTGGAGCCAGCAAATCGCGCACAAACATGGCTGATGATCATATCAGCTTGGCATACCACCTGCACATTTATGGAATGGTAGTGCTTCCTGTTCCTATACACCTGCTCACGTGCCTGTGGTGGGACAAGGGCAATGTGTGTGCCGTCAATGGAACCAACTACATGAGGAATGTGGCCAAGGGCATAAAAACCAGCCTTCACAGCAGGCAATTCTGCTGTATTTGGGAATCGTATGTATTGGTCCTTGTATAGCATCATTGCGGACACCACATCCCAGAGCACCATGCTGAATGTGGCTTGCGACATCCCACCGGCGCTGGCCACCGTGTATTGGAAAGAGCCCGTAGCAAAAAAATGCAGCGCTGCCATGATCTTCACTGTTGGGGATAGGGCAGTTGGATATGTTCGTTGAGGCCTCAGATGGGGCTCCAACTGAGCACACAGCTCTTGCAGTGTAACGCGATCCAGACGAAATTTCCGGATGATGTCCACATCCTCCATGGCCGCCAGGACTGTGAAAGGCCGGTGCACATTTGGTCGTCGCCTACATGAAATGGAAGAGGACTAATGTTATTCAAATTACACTATGAGATGTGTCCGACTTCTCACATCTTGACTCACGCAGCAGAAACAATGAATGTACTCCAACAATTGCTTAATCCACAACTCAGATGCAGAGACACCTTCACCACATGTATTTTTACAAGGGGTCATGTTGTACATACTGACTACCCCAAAAACATAATCAGAGGTTGTGAATGGTACACCAATACATCTGGTGTCCCCAGGCCTAGGAGTAGGTGACACAGCAGATGTATGAGACAGCAACACTGCTGACTCATATGTAGCTGCTTTACCTGCCACACCTTCTTGCTTAAGTTGCACAGACCACTACTTATCATCACAATGTGCACAGTGTGTGTAAGCTGATCACATATCCTACTTAAATCAGCTATGGGCACAGTAAAATACAACCATTATGTGGTCAGGCAATCATTACTGTTGTTTCATTAGCCATCTCACACATTGAGTTGATTTCAAACCTGAGACAACATCATACAACCAATATATGTACATCCACACACATATCATAGGTGACGTGAGTAAGTGCATGGCAATGCATGTCACATTTTCCACAGACATGGCATGTGTAGGCATCAGTGAGTTGAATGTCACACTAGCATTCATTGTACAAAACAAGTGCAGTAAGACACCATGGAGGCATAGTGTTCAATTGTTAAATTTGACTATTGCCTTTGCTAGTGCATAATGTGTCCATATGTGCAGTAGGCGTGCACCGCCACCGCGGGTCCACTCATTGGCTACACTTGAAAGATGCAGCATAGCGGAAGCGACCGCCTGGCCTCCGCGGTGTGACACCACCAAGGCCATTGCAGACAATGGGAACCGCGATCGCGGTAGTGAAATGCTACTTTGAAAACCGCAGCAGGCGTGCACCGCCACCGTGGGTCCGCTCATTGGCCACACTTGAAAGATGCCAGCCAGGTGGACCAACTGCAGCAGCTGACTGCCACTGATACCACCCCAGGGGCCTATAAATCTCTGTGGGAGAGCCACACATTTCACATGCATTCAGACACTGCTGACTGTCATTCCTCTACAACTGCATATTTTTCAGTATCCTGGACCCAGTGATGGCGAGAACATAGAATGTCAGGGCCCGTCCCTTCACTACAGAGGAGCTGGAGCTTCTGGTGGACGAGGTCCTTGCACAGTATGGGAGGCTTTTTGGTGCGCCAGATGTACTGGTAAGTGTTCCTGATTCCAAGTGTGAGAGTGATCAAAATGATACCATGATGTTGCTGTGCAGTAGTATGTGCCTGTGAGTGCAAGTCGATGTACAGGCATCCTAATAGTTACCATGGCATGCTCCATACATGTTCTGTGGAAATTGCATTTTATTATGTGTAGAAAATGGACACTCCTACAGCCATTCTTGCACAAACTTAATAAACATGTTGGTCTGAGACTAGGTGATGTAAATGTGTGTTACACTGCCATGCATGCTAACTTCATGTCAATGGTGTCTGTAGGCTTATTTCCACACATACATAAGTTGATTGAAGGTAGGGGAGACATGCATTGTTTAAACAGCCACACAGATACAATGGTGTTTTGAAACAGTACAAGTCAGGACTAATTTTTACTGTGCCATGTGATGTAACTGTCCACTCACTCTTCACAACCTCATATGTGACTGTTGAAATGTATATTGGAATGGACCAATGACTTATGTGTGTTGTATATTTCTTAAGTGCACTATGTTGATGTGAGCATCATGCACAATAGTCCAATGCATGAGTGGAACCCACTTGATGTTAATGCAACTATGACACTTCACATCAATGTAAGTAGTAGATGTCATCCTTACATTGATTTGAACATGTGTTCAGTCTCGCATGTGTTGGCACTTTTCACCCTCTCATGCTGTACATCCATGTGATTTATCTGAGGGACCATGTTGAACCACAGTGTGAGTTCCTCTGGCCTGCACAGACACTGTCCAATGTTACTCTGAGCCATGCCTAACTGGACTGAGTCAAACATGTGTTTAGTCCACACACCTAATACTCACTGAGCCATCATAGTCCTGAGAATTGCACAATAGAGGACTTAACATTGTGAGAAGGGCGTGATAATTCAGATTATGTCCCAATATGTTTCCTGAAAAATGCATTGAGCCATTCACAGGCCAAGGGCATTGAGGGGTGTGTAGTGGTGGACACAGTGAGTCTGCCACTACACTTCACTAGCACTGTATTGCATGTCATGCTCACTCACAGACTGCATCACAGATGAGGGCCTTCTGCACATAGCTGTCTGTGCTGCCATTGTGCATGTGTATGAGATGGCCATGTACTGTTTGCCGCGTCATACATGCATTCATTTCTATGTAGTATTGTAATGAACATGTACTATGTGTCATGCTGTATGGCCTCTGATGAAGATGTAGCGATTTGTGTGCCATGCATTTATGTTCTCCTGTACTGACACACAGTGTGAATGACACAGGGTCTCTGATACTTCCTTTTCTTGTCTCCCATGCCTGCAGCTGAAGGTCCACCAGCGTAAGGCCACATGGAAGAACATTGCACAGAAGGTGCGGGCTCTGGGTGTATCCAACAGACGGCACACACACTGCCACAAGAGGTGGGACGACATCTCCCGTCTGAGCAGGACCGTGGCAGAGATGACAGTGGGACTGCTCCCTCGAAGTGGCAGGTTGGCGCGCCGAACCATGACTCCACTAATGTCCCGCATCTTGTCTGTGACACAGCCAGAGCTGTATGAACGTTTGAGGGACCATCAGCAGGGTGTTAGTGGTGAGTATTCTGCGTAGGCTGACTTTGGGTGTGAGTGACTGCATGAATGGCGACCGGGAGCCATTGCTGATCTTGCTGATGTGTCAATTTTGATGAAATACTTCTCAGTGGCCTATGTGTTGAGTGCAGGTGTCATGTATTTTCCCTAGATGGACTTTATCATGTGTTTCATACAATGGCCCTTGACATTGCATGATGAGATGTGGCCTTATGACATCTTCTGCATTCTGGGTGTCATGGACATCACCAGGCAGTGTACAGCAGTGTGCATCATGTCAGTGTGCATTTAACGATGTGTGCACTGCAGGACTTGTAAATGGTGTGAACTACACATCTGACACCAACGTGCAACAGTCTGCGTGATGAATTGCTCAACTTGTTAGACATCAGTAGCTCATGGACATTCTAAAGTACAAATTTGAATCTGTATCTGTGTTGTCCCCTTACAGTGACTCCATATGTGACAGAGGCAACATGCTGAGATGTATGCCTCTCTCACATACAGGCACGTGGGTATGCTTGCAGAGATGTTTATGTTGGATTACAAGGAGGCAGGGACCTGCTATTTGCCTGTGTGAACCTCACATGGCTCATTGATGTAAACAATGCATATTGCCATGCATCTTCTGTGTTTAGCATGATTGTTGCACATGCAGACTGCACAGGGTGTTGTGCAACTTGGGGTTGTCATTATCTAGTTTAGTGCTGTGCTTGCATTTGATGTTTGTGTGTATGGCACTGTACTGAACCTATGTCTCTGTCCATTGCAGCATCTACCGAGTGCACGGAAGGCCATGAGACGGACACCAGTGCTGAAGCATGTGGCACGCATGATAGCCATGAGATCACTGACACTGAGGTGACCAGCGCCTTGGAGGGGGACAGGAGTGTCCTTGAGGACTCGCGCGCAGAAAGCACAACCTCAACATCATCTGACTCCAGTGGGGAGTCAGCGACAATGGTGGTCACAGGGAGTGACAATGCTGCCTCTTCCTCCACCACACATCGGCCAGTGCCCACCATCCCGGCTACTACCACTAGTGCTGTCCGTGCCCGCAGGGCTGTTAAGGGTAGAGTCGCCTTCACCCCAGGCACCGCTGCCCCTGCCCCTGTCTCCCCTGCTGCCCTCAGTGTTGAGGCGGAAGAACTCTTGCGCCAGCTGTGTGTGGGTCAGACAGCTCTCCTAAATGCTTTCCAGGATCAGGACAAGAAGTTGGGACAGGTTCTGGCATTTATGGAGGGCATTCATTCGGACGTGGGTGGGCTACACAGGACTGTCCAGGGTTTGTCCTCCACCGTGACGGCAGCCATTCAGCTATCACAGCATCCAAGTCCAGCCCCAATGCCTTCAACAACCACCCTGCCAGTGGCAACCGCTGAGGAGAGTGACCACACAACTGAGCCCTCAGGCCCCAAGTCGTTGACACGCAGCACACGACAGCAGCGCTCCAAGCGTGCCAGACCACAGACACCATCCCCAAAAATTAACACAGGCACACAGGGACCCAAAGAAAAAAGCCCTTCACATGACACTCAGGGGCATCAGGCAAAGAAGCAGGCCTCACGCTCACGATCCACAAGATTACACACATCACAAGAGCCTCCCATCCACACAACTGCTCCAAGTGACAGACAAACAGTTGGCATGCCTGCTGTGGTGCTGGTGCCTCTAAAGGAAAAGCCCAAAAAGATCCCTAAGACTGCTTCACCCAGGACCTCTACTCCCACCCACACCCCTATGAAGCGTGGTCAGGAGAGCAATGTGAGGGGTTCACCAGGACTACAGGGGATGGAGGGCAAATGGCAAGCAAAAACCAAGGCTAAGTCCATATCCAGCAAATCCCCACAAGGAGGGCCACCTGCACCTGTTACACCTTTGGTGGAGAGGGACTCTGTTGTGCCGGCCACACTTCCCACTACTCCCAAGACACTTCTGCAATATCGGATACCCAAGAGGTGTAGAGGCAGCCCTCAATATTCACCCTCACCCACTGTGTCTCACGGCAGCATCTCTCCGCCTCCACGTGCCACCATGCCACCCGGTCTGAGCAGCCCTACACCTGCCACAGCCACTACTGCCTCTGTGTCTCACGGCAGCATCTCTCCGCCTCCACATGCCACCATGCCACCCGGTACGAGCAGCCCTACACCTGCCACAGCCACTACTGCCTCTGTGTCTCACAGCAGCATCTCTCCACCTCCACGTGCCACCATGCCACCCGGTCCAAGCAGCCCTATGCCTGCCACAGCCACTGCTGACTCTGACTCTGATGATCCTCCCTCTCCCAGGTCCAGTTCCGCCACTGGCCACGACAATCAGCCACCTCCCAGTCCAACTGACAGGCAAGTCTGAGGCAAAGACCCCCTCCCATACCCATCTCTCCCACAGCGGTGCCTGGACTGAGCTTTGATATCCCCGGTGCTTTGGTCATTCACATGGCAGTGTACGGTGTTACACATTCACTGTAAACATTTTCATGCACACATGTGCATTGTTTGAACTGTGGACTGGCCAATGGCCTTTTATTTGTTTGAATTTTGGTGCCTATCAGGATATTTTGCAATAAACACTGTTACTCCTGTCGTATAGTTTGTTACTGCCCTTGCTTAATTAAACATTTTAATGTGTGGGTATGGATAAATGTGCCACATGCTCTGCATGGCACTTCCACATTGCCATTTACTTCATTCACTTTGTCATTGTTTGGCAAACGTAACACACACTTTTGGTCTGCTTGACTCTGAGGTTTGGGGGTGCAATGATGTTTGTTGGTGTTGATGTACTCTTGCAATCATCATTCGCTGTTGATTTTAGTATGATTGTACACATGTCATGTTAGGGGGCTATACCACAACAGAGGTGAATTCTACACACAGTCTAACTTGCGGGGTGTCCAAGGTTGGTGATGTCTGTGTGATGTGTTTGGATGTGTGAACAGCAGTGTGTGTGTGTGGTAATCTTGTGTAGGCCTGTCTTCGTACTCACATGGGTATATTTGGATGTGTGCAGTTGAGTGGTCACACAGTGTGCTTGGCTTGTCCTTGTCAGTGGTGTTGAGGTGTATGTGGCCCTGAACATGCCAACTACACACGTGTATGTTCCAGGTGGGGTATGCCCCCTAATACTCATCTTGGCACTAGCATGAAGGGGTTTAACACCACAAGCACCTTTTGGCATTACTATGCAGGTGGGGTTTGCCCCTAATACTCATCTTGGCACTAGCATGAAGGGGGTTTAACACCACAAGCACCTTTTGGCATTACTATGCAGGTGTTGTTTTGCCCCCTAATACTCATCTTGGCACTAGCATGAAGGGGTTTAACACCACAAGCACCTTTTGGCATTACTATGCAGGTGGGGTTTGCCCCCTAATACTCATCTTGGCACTAGCATGAAGGGGGTTTAACACCACAAGCACCTTTTGGCATTACTATGCAGGTGGGGTTTGCCCCCTAATACTCATCTTGGCAGTGGCAGGAAGGGGGTTTAACACCACAAGCACCTTTTGGCATTACTATGCAGGTGTTGTTTTGCCCCTAATACTCATCTTGGCACTAGCAGGAAGGGGTTTAACACCACAAGCACCTATTTGGCATTACTATGCAGGTGTTGTTTTGCCACAATACACCTATGAACTTGTTCACATACATCACTATCCCTGAATATCAGATGGGCACACATTTTGATGTTGAACAGGGTGGGATGGTAGGAGCTGTGAAGGTATCAGGTAATGACAGCTGCTACCAACAGAGGCACACAATATACATTTGGCCCAGGGCCAACACAATCTTTACACGTCCCTGAGACTGCCCATGCGTGCCGCTGGACCTGCCTACTAGATTGTGCGGAACTTTTCCCGCGTCTTCACCGCTGCGGTGACGTGACCGTGATGATGCGGTGATGACGTTGTTGATGGATGACCCCGATGCGGAGGTGTGGTTTCACGATTTGCAGCACCTTATGAAGACACTGGTGGATATGGTCCTGTGACCAACTGAATGTCTATTGTGGACAGGAGGCCATTTACAGGTCAGGTGTTGTGTGTTGTGTTGTATGCGGATGTGTGTCATTGACGTACCTGCGGTGTTGTCGACGGCGGCGGCGTCTTTGTTGATCGTGGATCAGGAACAGCAGCGGTAGGGCTTGTAGAGCAGGATCCATAGCAGTAGCGAACGCGTGGTGTTGTCTGTGATTCGATTCCCGTTTTCCTCCGCAGTATTGCTTCCGCCGTGTTTCAATGGGTGGTTTCTCCGTTGCGGTCCGATTGCCTATTTGAGGCATTGTGATTCGGACGGCGGTCTACACGTCATTCCGCACAGCGGTCTCCCGCTATTGGCTACGTCCGCCCTCGTCGCAGAACCAAACTACTGGCGGAACTAAAAACACTGCAGCGGTAGGGATTTGGGCTATGTCTGCCCATCGTAATATGGCGGTTGGGGAATCGCGACCGTGGTAGGCAAAACAGCACCCGCCAGGCCGGCGGAAGCCACCGCCGGTGGTGATCCGCCCGCCATCGTAATCGGCCCCTAAGTGAACATTGGCAACATATAGCAGGGGACGGGGTGGGAATGCCCCCTCAGGCAGTGGTAGTGTATTGCATGCATTCTATGACTTGAGGGCGAACACCACAGTGAAGTGAGGAACAATGAAGACAGGGCCCCCATTAGAAATTCAGTTAGGGTGTATTAGGAAGGCGTTGCTGATTTCTTGTGTTTCCTGAGCACTGCAGGTTCTGTGGATGATGAGCATGAGGGTGAGACTGCAGTTTCTGTTGCGCAGGTGGAGGAGTCTCTGGGCAGGTCTATTCATTTGTGTGTTTTGTTTACTGTTATAGGAATGCTAAATGACAGACAGATGCAACATGTTCTGCTTCATTATGCTTATTTTGAGGGTGCTCCATGTTGGACGAGGGCCCAGTGCTACATGTCCTCAGTTCGGGCTGGACTGTTCCCATGAGGCACAGGGTCAAGACTGATTTGCATATGGCCAGGTCTAAACTGGGTGGCATGGTGAGCAAAAGAATGATGGATTTAACCCAGATCTCTTGACTGGGGGTGAATGTTTTGATTTGTTCTGCATTCCGTCCATCAATTGTGTGTCTTTTGCTTTCTCGCCCCTTGTGCGCCAGGTATGCCCAGACGTGGGTCCTGGGCTCACTGTGCCACTGGAATCAAGCTATCCTGGCTGAAGAGGGGTGAAACCCCGAAACCGGTCCTAGGATGCTTGTTTCCGATCCAGGTAGGACCTGGCTTGCAGTTCGGGCTGGACTGTTCCCATGAGGCATAGGGTCAAGACTGATTTGCATATGGCCAGGTCTAAACTGGGGTGGCATGGTGAGCAAAAGAATGATGGATTTAACCCAGATCTCTTGACTGGGGGTGAATGTTTTGATTTGTTCTGCATTCCGTCCATCAATTGTGTGTCTTTTGCTACATGTCCTTAGAAGCATTACTTAACACCAAATCACTAAAACAGACTCTGTTCTCCTTCTTCCTGTCCTGATTATTGGAGAGAAAAGGGAGGAGCAACTATAGCACAGACATTTAAAATACAACATTCCTTTTTTGGATGGTGTCTTCCATCAGATTTTATGGGGAAATTAAACTGTAAATTATATTCCTCTGGGTGGTAATGGTGTGTGTGCATGCTCGAGTTCTCTTAGTGAACAGTGGTATTGTAACACATGCAAATAATGCAAATAATGCTGTTTCCTTTTGCATTCTACCTCATTAAGCCTCCACAATATTCTTAAAAAAACATGCATGAAAACTGACCTACTCTTAAAACGTCATATGTCGACTAGCCTTTCTTTCGAACAATTCTCTCCTTTCTTTCCATCCTCTGCACGCCTCCTCTCTCTAAGCATATATCCGCTGGGGTCCCAGTGTGAGCAGAGCCAACTAATGCAATTTATCAATCCAGGAGCTGTTTTCATGCTGTTTATAAAACTAATCAGCATGAGAAAAACGACCAGATTGATTGAAGTAGGCTAATGCAGCACTCCTTTTGAGACTGGAGTCCTGTGTCTGCTCTCCACACTGCTGTCTAGCACAGCTTGGTTTGGAGTGGTCTAAAGTTCGCATGTCAGGGTGGCCTCTGCAAAACATGCACACTTTAAACTTTATATCAGTCATCACCCCTGCTACAAATCAGCAGGAATGACCCCGGTGCCCTAACGCTAAGGCTGGACCTGTGGTTTGCTTCAGCGCTGTACAATAATATTGTAATGACCATTTCATTTTATTTATGTTTACATTGCTGCGCTTGCAGCGGGGGCGGTACTCCTCTCACCTAAAGGAGGAGCCACTGCTTTCCGGATTCCAGGGTCAGTAGGTTTTTGGTTATTGGGATTAGTTTTGCCTTCTTAAGGATGCGCTTTTATTCTGCTTTCTGTTTGGTAGATTAAATTAATAGGAGTTATGTATGATCTTTATTGAAGTCTGATGTTACCACACATGCTTTCACCATGCATGCTATTACCACGCATCCATTATCACACAATGCCTTTAAGGAGCATTGCTATATCCACACCAGTCTTTACCACGCATATGCCTTTACCATGCATGCCTTTACAACAACAATGTAAGTATATATCAGGTAAGTGAAACCCCCTTTCATTATGTGTATATGTACACACACACACACGCATGCACACATGCACGCACACATACACACGCACGCACACACTTACATATATACTCTCTAAAAAAACAAAGGTTACAGGGACGTTATTGTTAGGTTCAGATTTTACACACATAAAACCATGAATCACTGACAGAATATCGACGGCCACAATATCGAGGTCCCAAAATATCAGGACGTAAATATCGATGTCAAGAATATCGACATCCTATCTACATCATGGTAAGTACAAAAATATCGAGAAAAAAATATCGTTGTAAAAAATATCGTTGTTAAAAATATTGTTTTTTAAATGTTTAAAAAATAATATAAAATAAAGTAAATAATACATATAATTAAAAAAAGATAGTTATAATTATTATAAAATGTTTAAAATTAGAAATAATAAATATAATGTAAAAAAAAATTAAACATACATATAAAATATAATATATACATTTACTTAATAATATTAATAAATAATTATTATAATAAATTATAAAATGTTAGAAACATATTACAAATTATAAATACATATATATATATATACATATACCAGTAAAATAAAAATGAAAATAAAATATATATATAATAAATTAAAATATTAAAATATTTTTATTCTTTTACAATCACATTTTACACTACATTACCAGCAAGAGTAGGGAAAATATTGGATAGTGGAGGGGACAAAATTACTATTCCCACTCCAGGGAGTGCAACAGTATGGAAAGTGTTGAATAGCAGAAAGGTAAAAATTACTATTCCCACTCCAGCGAGTGCAACAGTAGGGAAAGTTTTGAATAGCGGAGCGGAATAATTTACTATTTCCACTCCAGAGAGTGCTTTAGTAGAGAAAGTGTTGGATAGCGGAGGGAATCATTTACTATTCCCACTCCTGGGAGTGCAACAGTAGGGAAAGTGTTGGATAGCGGTGGGGAATAATTTACTATTCCTACTCCAGGGAGTGCAACAGTAGACAAAGGAATTTAGTCCGACCGACTCGGACCGGCGCCGTACGACCCGGGTAGTACGATGAAATGCATGTGAAATCCGACCGACTCGGACGGAATACAAAACGACCGACCGAGCCGGACGGAAACAAGCCATCCGGCCGGGAAATCACGCGAAACGAACCGACCGACACGCACTCGGATTGAACCCGAACGAAACATACCTTCTAACTCCAACCCGCGTAGTACGCTGCTGTGCGTGCAAAAGACGACCGACTCGCCCGGAGCACAAGCCGTACGACCGACACGCATAAAAAACCCAGCCGAAGCAACCCAATACTCCGCGACCGACTCGTACGCCGCATATGAAACCTAGCTGACACACAGCGGGAACGAGTCGGACAAGATCGCACCAGACAACTGCAGCGTCCTACTCGGACACAAGAATGACTCGTACATGCACCAAAAACACCAAGGAAAAATTTGAGAAAAAAGGGCCAAACAAGCAACCACTAAGCCAATAAATACAGGGAGGGGAAAAAATGGAACAAGGACACACCTCCAACTCCACCTACATAAAGGCCACAAATCCCTACCATGATCCTTTGCAAATTCCACTGACCTGCCAGACAGAACACCATCACACAGCAACCACAGACACACTCACAGCTTATACATCACACAAGCCACACACCATTACCACACCTACAAATAGCACCCTCACACACACCCAGCTAAACCTACACTCACACCCCCCACTTGCACACACACACACACACATCAATCACCACCACCACCCATCACCATGCCCCCAAAGAAGAACCATAAGTTCCTAGATTGTGAATTGGAAGTCCTGGTAGACGAGATACTCAGGGTAGAGCCACAGTTGTTTGGTACATTGGTACAACAGACCCCCATGTCGCAGAAAACCAAGATGTGGGCGAGGATTGTCGACAGGGTGAACGCACAATCACCATGTTTGCGCACAAAGGAAGACATCCAGAACAGGTGGTATGATGTGCGCAGGAGGGTCCGGGACCTACTCAAAAAGGACTACCTCCTCAGCCAGCACACCGGCAGTGGCCCTCCTGCAAAACCAGTATACCTCAGGCCCTGGGAGGAGAAGGTGCGGGCCATCCTACCACCAGTGAGCGTATACGGACTAACAGACATCCTAGAGCCTGGTGAGTACACAACTAATATATACAATATGGTGTGACAACACACACACATCACAGTCAAGGGGATAGGCAAACCATGCACACTTAGCAAATACACAGCAACCAAAAGATATTCATCCCAAGATGTGAATGCTAGTCAGACAAACACAATACCTGCCATCTCATAGTGATATGTAACTGTGTCATGAGATCTACAAACCTAACAACAAATACAGCAAGGCAGTGGCACAAATAGAACCAACAAACACTCCCAGATATTTACCCACCACTAGAACACCACCTCACAGGGAAGCTCACTCAAAGGAAGGAATTCTGTGTATGCTGGTCAAGTCAGTGTAGCCAATAGCATGATGGGAGTGGTAGTCATAGATATTGGTCACACCCACAATTGGCCCATCAACACCACTCTGAACCATGCTCACATCACAGGGAGTGGAAAACAACTGACAAGATGGCTGACACTGGCTACTGCTGTGGGGAGCACAAGGCCCTTCTGGGAACTGTGCACCAACAAACAGCAGAACACCACTGCCTGACATCCTGAAAGACAACTTGCACTCCCTGCAATGCAAGCACGTTGCATGGTGGGATATCTGGCTGGGTGGGAAGGAGGACTCACAGCACTGACCATAGTTACAAGCAGCTCTCCTCACACACCCCCTCAACACTAACTCCACATAACCCACCTGGGAGAATGCAATGCCTCACAGCCTAACTGAAGATCCCACAAAGAACCACCACCCTGGGTTATGCTGTGTGAAGCACAGGGACACTCTTGGGACTTGTAGCCAAACAACTGCCAGGACAACACTCCCAGCCATCCTGTCAGCACAGGCACCCCACCCCACAGGGAAGCAGAGTCAAAAGGAAGGAAGGATGGGCATGCTGGGAAGGGGGTGGAGGCAATAGCATGATGGGAGTTGTAGGCACAGATATTGGTCACCCTCACAATTGGCCCATCAACACCACTCTAAACCATGCTCACATCACAGGGAGTGGATAAGGACTCACAAGATGGCTGACACTGGGTACTGCTGTGGGGAGCACAAGGCCCTGCTGGGAACTGTGCAACAACAAACAGCAGAACACCACTGCCTGACATCCTGAAAGCCAACTTGCACTCCCTGCAATGCAAGCACGTTGCATGGTGGGATATCTGGCTGGGTGGGAAGGAGGACTCACAGCACTGACCATAGTTACAAGCAGCTCTCCTCACACACCCCCTCAACACTAACTCCACATAACCCACCTGGGAGAATGCAATGCCTCACAGCCTAACTGAAGATCCCACAAAGAACCACCACCCTGGGTTATGCTGTGTGAAGCACAGGGACACTCTTGGGACTTGTAGCCAAACAACTGCCAGGACAACACTCCCAGCCATCCTGTCAGCACAGGCACCCCACCCCACAGGTAAGCAGAGTCAAAAGGAAGGAAGGATGGGCATGCTGGGAAGGGGGGTGGAGGCAATAGCATGATGGGAGTTGTAGGCACAGATATTGGTCACCCTCACAATTGGCCCATCAACACCACTCTGAACCATGCTCACATCACAGGGAGTGGATAAGGACTCACAAGATGGCTGACACTGGGTACTGCTGTGGGGAGCACAAGGCCCTGCTGGGAACTGTGCAACAACTAACAGCAGAACACCACTGCCTGACATCCTGAAAGCCAACTTGCACTCCCTGCAATGCAAGCACGTTGCATGGTGGGATATCTGGCTGGGTGGGAAGGAGGACTCATAGCACTGACCATAGTTACAAGCAGCTCTCCTCACACACCCCCTCAACACTAACTCCACATAACCCACCTGGGAGAATGCAATGCCTCACAGCCTAACTGAAGATCCCACAAAGAACCACCACCCTGGGTTATGCTGTGTGAAGCACAGGGACACTCTTGGGACTTGTAGCCAAACAACTGCCAGGACAACACTCCCAGCCATCCTGTCAGCACAGGCACCCCACCCCACAGGGAAGCAGAGTCAAAAGGAAGGAAGGATGGGCATGCTGGGAAGGGGGTGGAGGCAATAGCATGATGGGAGTTGTAGGCACAGATATTGGTCACCCTCACAATTGGCCCATCAACACCACTCTGAACCATGCTCACATCACAGGGAGTGGATGAGGACTCACAAGATGGCTGACACTGGGTACTGCTGTGGGGAGCACAAGGCCCTGCTAGGAACTGTGCAACAACAAACAGCAGAACACCACTGCCTGACATCCTGAGAGCCAACTTGCACTCCCTGCAATGCAAGCACGTTGCATAGTGGGATATCTGGCTGGGTGGAAAGGAGGACTCACGACACTGACCATAGTTACAAGCAGCTCTCCTCACACACACCCTCAACACTAACTCCACATAACCCACCTGGGAGAATGCAATGCCTCACAGCCTAACTGAAGATCCCACAAAGAACCACCACCCTGGGTTATGCTGTGTGAAGCACAGGGACACTCTTGGGACTTGTAGCCAAACAACTGCCAGGACAACACTCCCAGCCATCCTGTCAGCACAGGCACCCCACCCCACAGGGAAGCAGAGTCAAAAGGAAGGAAGGATGGGCATGCTGGGAAGGGGGGTGGAGGCAATAGCATGATGGGAGTTGTAGGCACAGATATTGGTCACCCTCACAATTGGCCCATCAACACCACTCTGAACCATGCTCACATCACAGGGAGTGGATAAGGACTCACAAGATGGCTGACACTGGGTACTGCTGGGGGAGCACAAGGCCCTGCTGGGAACTGTGCAACAACCAACAGCAGGACACCACTGCCTGACATCCTGAAAGACAACTTGCACTCCCTGCAATGGAAGCACGTTCCATGGTGGGATAACTGGGCTGGGGGAGAAGGAGGCCTGGATGGTAACCAAATACCACCAATGCTGGTCATGCACACACCTCAACATTCACATTGACATGCCACAGGTTGGCAGGACAATGTGCTACACCAATATCACTCTCTGACTGTCACTATTTAGGAGAATGCAATGTCCTGGCCCACATCCAGAGGTACAGTCACAACTGTCAGGTGTTTGAACAATTGATGCCAGTAGAAACATAACATACAATCTGTGTCTCTCCCCAAAACAGGTGATGATGGGGACACAGCAGCAGACCAGGAGGACTCCCTGTCCCAGGCTCCGGGGAACACTGAGCTCACTGGTGTGGATCAGCCTCTGCACTCCTCGGATGGCGAAGAACAAGCTGGACCCTCCGGTGTGAGTCATCATGCAGCACCAGCAGGACCAACATCTGCACCCCCTGCACCCACCCCTCCAACAACTGCCAACACACAGGCCACCCCTGCCAACACGGACACACCAAGGACCACAGATGACAACAGCGCAGGGACCCAGGCCCAAACTGGAGCTGGTGACAACGAGCCCAGGAACAACACCCAAGTGGGCCCACGGTCACCTGTGCGTGCCACTGCAGGTCCTGCACGTGTCGCCAGGGGTGGTGGGAGGGGTGGTAGACATAGGTCACTCCTTGCAGAGGGGTCTGGACTGCATGATGACCCACAACTGGCACGCATCGCGGATGCGTACCAGACTAGCACCAGAGAGGTCAGCCAGGTAGTGGGGATCCTCAAGGACATAAAACAGCAGCAGGCTGCCTATCATGCCCGCTTGGACTCCCACATGTCCCGTGTCGAGACACACATGTCACGTGTCGAGACACACATGTGTGGCATGGAGTCCAAGTGGGACACATTGGAACAACTGACAGCGGTGCATAGGGACATACTGACATGCCTCCGCCAGATCAGCACCAACATGGCCTCACCTCCCTGTGTGCCCACAACATCTGCTGCTGAAACAACTGCAAATGCCACAGGGAGGGAGGAGGACTCTGGCAGAGAGTCCCCTGCACCACCGCAGCCTGCACCTGAGGGTCCCCCCAAGAAGAGGGGCCGTTCGAGGAGGCCAAACTGAGAGGCCGATGGCCATCTACATCCCCCAGGAAGCCAACACCTGTTCTGGAACTTTTCCTCTGTGTGCAAACTGCACGCCCTGTCGAAGCCAAGCCAACTCTCCCACATGACATGGGGAGCTCTAGTTGACCAAATGTATCAGATGACTGTGGACTTTACTCTGGACATTTCAGCTACCAAGACTTCCAATTCACATGGGAACTTTGGATCCAAATTTCTATGTACAGCACCCACCATCCTGTGCACCATCCTCACACCTGTATGTAAATAAACTCACCACTACAACATATCTGCCTCTGTTGTGATTCCAACGTGGATTTTGTCATGTAGATGTTGATCTGCTAAATTACACTGTGCATGCTAACTGCTACAGCAAGTCCAACACTGCCATGTCAGTCATGGCGACGTGACACATATGAGGGAGACTCACCACTAGGGCCACAAAACACATACACACCAGGGCCATCAGACTCATCACCTATACTGATGTTGCAACGAAATACAGTGGAATGTACAGACACGCCACCTATTCACAGTCACTGTCAACTAGACTACAGGTGCAGTAAGCAAATGTCAGTCAGATGTGTGACTACAGACAACGCACATCCCAAAGTGAAGCACAGGTTTATTACACATTTCCAACATGTAGTTTCCACTACAAATGCAAGCTAATCCAACTTGGCTGTGGCCACAAAGTCAAAAAGTGCAGAAGATAGAAAGTCCAGGGGTGTGTGGCACATCACCTGTAGGGAAACGACTGCTTCCACCTTGGAAGTTGAATCATGGATTCGGGGGATCCAAGTTGATCAGACAACTCCAGCAGCACCCTGTGAAGGACAGACATGACACACAGTCAAAACCACTGAAGAACAGCACAGAACGGCAATACTCATGTCTAATACATGTCACGAGATAACTACACAAAACCAAGTTAGCATGTCAACACTGTTGGGCAGTACAGACCACCTGCAAGGACACATCGCTGCACGCATGCAGTCAAGTAGCACATGGCCACACTCAAACAGCACCAGAGCACCACACACACATATCATGCAAACTCAAATCATTGACATTACAACCCTCTGGAGACTCACATTCAGCTGAAGAAGTTGGTGATGAGCTGTGTACAGACATCACCATCATCATCATCATCATCTTCACTGGCATCGTGACCCAGGCCAGGATCTTCCACAGGTGGCGGACGTTGGTCATCGTCATCCAGGATGAGAGGCAACTCCTTCCGCACTGCCAGGTTGTGTAGCATGCAGCAGACAATGACAATCTTGCACACCTTTGCTGGGGCATATGGGAGGGCCCCTCCTGTCTTGTCCAGGCAGCGGAAGCGGCTCTTCAGGAGACCAAAGGTCCACTCAATCACCCTCCTCGTCCGACCATGTGCCTCATTGTAGCGCATCTGGGCTGGTGTCACAGGGTTCCTGAGGGGTGTCAGCAACCACGGCATGTTGGGGTATCCCGAGTCACCTACAGACAGACAATTGCACATTAGCCGATTTGAAAATGTGTGCGGAAAACAACATAGCAGAACACACACAATGGTACAAAGTCAGTACACACCAACAAGCCAGGCACGCTGGTTCGGCATCTGTGACATCATCCTCAGGATGTGACTACTCCTCATCACGTAGGCATCGTGTGCAGAACCGGGGAAACGGGCACACACATGTGAGATGGTCATATCTGCAAGACATACCACCAGAGCATTGATCGAATGGTAATGTTTACGGTTGCGGTATGCCTGCTCATGTGCCTGTGGTGGTATCAAAGACACATGTGTCCCATCAATGGAGCCAATTACATGTGGCATCCTCCCCAGGGCATAGAAGTCACTCTTGACGTCAGTGAGTCGTTGACGTGTTGGGAAATAGATGTACTGGTTGAGGTATCTCAACATTGCCCCCAAAACATCGCGTAGCACACGGCTGAACATAGTCTGTGACATCCCACCAGTAGTTGCCACAGTGTGTTGAAAGGTACCGGTGGCAAAGAAGTGTAGGGCTGCCATCACCTTCACCTTGGGGGTCAGCGCTGTAGGATATGGCCGGCCAGGCTGCAAATGTGGGGCCAACCGCACTGCCAAATCCTCAATCAGCTGCCTGGTGAAGCGGTACCGTCGGATGCTGTCACGTTCCACCATCGTTGCCAGGTCTGGGAATGGTCGATGGACAGCAAGAGCCCTGCAGTGCATAGGTGAAGAAAGCAAGATTGTCAGTCACCCCACCTATGTGCCGTTCACCATACTCAATTTCACATGATACATCATCAACATACACAAGTACTTGATGTGTGTGTCGTCCCGTTTGGACATATATGGCACCTACATGGACATCATCTAACATCTCTGTTCAACAAGTGTTGACAACAGGTTCCAGGGTGTGCTATGGGACACCATTAGGCTGTGTCACAGTACCCATTAACTGCTCTCACGTTCCACACACATACCACAGTGACATGTCTGGACAGATGCTCCACAGGCATCACAGCTCATTGACAGGTAGATTCCCAGGGAGCCTGTCTTGCCACATGGACACTGGCATGACATGGCGTATCATGTACACGTCAGAAAAACAAACATGACACCCACAGGTAGTGGCCCCTGTAGCCTCTGCAGGACAGACATGGACGTCTGTGACCACCACACACCATCAAAGTTCATGCACAAACCACGTGGATGTGGAGACTGTCGCCCATTGTGCACATGGAGTCAGAGACATGTGTTACACAACATGCACACAGACTGTGGAGGCACATCACTATTGTTGGAATGGGCCACCCTGTGACGTACATGCCTTCCCACATGTGAGCCTGGGGGTATGTGACATGTCATACACATACACAACCTGGAAATGTGACCATGACACATGCTCAGAAATGAAAAGTTACACACCACAGTGGTCAGGTGCACAACACACAAAGGATCCTGTCCCCATTAACACGTGTACAGCCTGGGTGTGTCTGCCCCCAAGTGCCACCCCAAAATCCACATGTTCACCCCCATACACAGATAAGGTTATGCTGCCACACATGCCTCATAGACAGTGTGGACTGGGTGTGGTGTTGTAGGTGTGCCCCTGAGTCCCTGGAAAGTAAATGTGGCTGGCATAGGTTCACCAGTGACCAGCATGGTGACATATGCGTGTGACCTGTCCAGGGACGTGTTGTAGAGCAATGGACCGATCGGTGTGCCCGGCCGGCCCATTGCATTGTATGTGAGCGGGTACGCGTTGTATGCCTGGTATGCATTGTACAGCAATGGACCGATCGGTGTGCCCGGCCGGCCCATTGCATCGTATGTGAGCGGGTACATGTTGTATGCCTGGTACGCGTTGCACAGCAATGGACCGATCGGTGTGCCCGGCCGGCCCATTGCATCGTATGTGAGCGGGTACGCATTGTATGCCTGGTACGCGTTGTAGAGCAATGGACCGATCGGTGTGCCCGGCCGGCCCATTGCATTGCATGTGAGCGGGTACGCGTTGTATGCCTGGTACGCTTTGTACAGAAATGGACCGATCGGTGTGCCCGGCCGGCCCATTGCATCGTATGTGAGCGGGTACGCGTTGTATGCCTGGTACGCGTTGCACAGCAATGGACCGATCGGTGTGCCCGGCCGGCCCAGTGCATCGTATGTGAGCGGGTACGCGTTGTATGCCTGGTACGCGTTGCACAGCAATGGACCGATCGGTGTGCCCGGCCGGCCCATTGCATCGTATGTGAGCGGGTACGCGTTGTATGCCTGGTACGCGTTGCACAGCAATGGACCGATTGGTGTGCCCAGCCGGCCCATTGCATCGTATGTGAGCGGGTACGCGTTGTAGAGCAATGGACCGATCGGTGTGCCCGGCCGGCCCATTGCATTGAATGTGAGCGGGTATGCGTTGCACAGCAATGGACCGATCGGTGTGCCCGGCCGGCCCATTGCATCGTATGTGAGCGGTTACGCGTTGTATGCCTGGTACGCATTGTACAGCAATGGACCGATCGGTGTGCCCGGCCGGCCCATTGCATTGTATGTGAGCGGGTACGGGTTGTATGCCTGGTACGCGTTGCACAGCAATGGACCGATCGGTGTGCCCGGCCGGCCCATTGCATCGTATGTGAGCGGGTACGCGTTGTATGCCTGGTACGCATTGTACAGCAATGGACCGATCGGTGTGCCCGGCCGGCCCATTGCATCGTATGTGAGTGGGTACGCGTTGTATGCCTGGTACGCGTTGCACAGCAATGGACCGATCGGTGTGCCCAGCCAGCCCATTGCATCGTATGTGAGTGGGTACGCGTTGTATGCCTGGTACGCGTTGCACAGCAATGGACCGATCGGTGTGCCCGGCCGGCCCATTGCATCGTATGTGAGCGGGTTCGCGTTGTAGAGCAATGGACCGATCGGTGTGCCCGGCCGGCCCATTGCATTGAATGTGAGCGGGTACGCGTTGCCCAGCAATGGACCGATCGGTGTGCCCGGCCGGCCCATTGCATCGTATGTGAGCGGGTACGCGTTGTATGCCTGGTACGCGTTGCACAGCAATGGACCGATCGGTGTGCCCGGCCGGCCCATTGCATCGTATGTGAGCGGGTAAGCGTTGTAGAGCAATGGACCGATCGGTGTGCCCGGCCGGCCCATTGCATTGAATGTGAGCGGGTATGCGTTGTAGAGCAATGGACCGATCGGTGTGCCCGGCCGGCCCATTGCATTGTATGTGAGTGGGTACGCGTTGCATGCCTCGTACGTGTTGTACAGCAATGGACAGAACGGTGCGCACACATTGGCTGGGGCCTGGCATGGCAACGGACGCGTTTTCGAAGCTCCAACGAGTCTGATGCAGTGAATTCAGTTGGCCAGCCACAACAATGTTGCAAAATCATGGGTGTCATGAGGTTGAAGATTTGAAGGATGCTGTGGGCGTGTATTAGTGCTGCAATTCCATGGATAGGTTAAATTCAGAAGATGCAAATGACTTGGACCTATCACTTTGCACACATGGGACAGTATCTGCCTCTGCAGCACACATATAATGCTGGCTGTTCCCCTGAGAGCTCACTTGCCTGCACTACATGCTCCAGGACGACATCTGCCACCAACACTGCTGCTGTTTATGCATCCTCTGGCTCCTGCAATGGCACGTACTGTGGAGAGAGCCCCAGCCTTCAGCCTTGAGGAGAACCAGGCCCTGCTGGACAGCCTCCTTCCACAGTACAGCAAGCTGTATGGGACACCAGGGGAGCAGGTGAGTGTGCTGTCCACTGCCTCACTAATTGTGCATGTTGTCTGACTAGCAGGGCTTTCAGTGTGCACACCACTGGCTAGCATGCCCACTGAGTAGTTGTCACCCCCCAAAGTGTGTAGTCACATGCACAGAACTGGTACAGTGCAGTAACAGTGCATTCCAACCAGGTTTACTTCCCATGCAATGATACCATGTAGTGACTGCTGGCAAACTGTTCATAGCCATTGTTGCACTGCCTGTGTACATCATATGCCCCTGTGATTGAGACATGTATATCCAACTGTGTGATGCACGTATATGTTGCATGTGTAGTAATGGCCTTTTCACTTTGTCATCCTCACAGGTTAATGCCCACCAGAAGCAGGAAATCTGGCTGACCATCGCCCGGAAAGTAAGATCCGTGGGGGTCTACAGGCGCAGGATCCGCAACTGCCAAAAGAGGTGGCAGGACTTCGTGGCTGGACCCGGAGGATCACAAGGGTCCAGCTAAAGCTGTTGCCTCCTCGCCGGAGGGGCGGACACCGGACCCTGACCCCCCACAAGCTCCGGATCCTGGTGGTGGTCTTCCCTGACCTGGATGGGCAGCTGAAGGACAGACAGCAGCAAGGAGGGGGTGAGTCCATGACTGCACTGTGCACTTTTTCTGCCATGCTATGTGCCCTCCTCTGGCCTGGTTAAACTTCCACAGTACATCAGTCATGTGGTCCAGGACCCATGTCCCTCATTTGTTACATGCCCACTTCTCCTCTGATACGCATATGTGTGGCCCTTATAGTCAGGAAATTGTCTAATTTGGGGACTGTGTCATTGCATTTTGCTTTGCTCAAGGTGGGGGACAGCATTTGTTCCCGTGACTATGTTGTGCAATTCATGGGTGGGTCAATTGCTTACACAATACCTAAGTTCTGACATGTGATCTGCGTGTAACTTTGATATGTGGTCCACTTGCTGCTCTGACTCACCACATGTCCCTGGGGAATGTGGCACACACCCATGCTGCTGGTGGGAACAATATTTGGGCCTCAGGAGTATGTGTATCCAGTGTGTCACACATGCTTAGCCACCTGCCTACTGTCCAGGACTCATCCCTCATACAGGTGGAGCTGGACAGTCATGCCTACTCCAGTGCACACAATACACTCTGTACTCCCACTCCCGTGTATCATCTGGCATGTTGTGGTCAGTGAAATGTACCCTCAGGTGTCTGCCTCTGTCTCATTGTGCTGGGTCTTCGTTGTCAGGACTACTGGTATGTTCATCGTTTGGGGCTCAGCATGCCATCTGAGATGTGACCATGATAGACGATACTTCTGTGACTAATAGGTGTCTGATCACTTGACTGTGCACACAGGTGTTTGCGACTGTGACTTTCAAGCAGCTGTATTTTCATTCACAGCACACTGTGAGGTGCTCATGTTCAGAGAGTTGTGTTTCATGTCCCCCATATGTCCAGTTGGTATGACGTGGACAAATAGTAGTACAGATGATGTGGTTTTTGGGGGATGGACATGTGCACTTGTCAGTCACATAACTTGCATTCCCCATGCCCTCGGATTGTGACACAGTGCAGACTGTTGTTGTCTGGCTGCCATGGCCATGTGACTTGAGACAGTAATGTATGACTTTGCACGCATTCCTGTGTCATGGCATTCAACTTCCTGGGACCCAAGACCTGCTGACCTTCAGGAGGCTACTCTAGACCTGGTTGTTCGACCAGTAGCAGCACCCCCCCCCCTTTTTTTCTCCCCAGCGCCTTGAGACCCTCGCGGGTAAGTAGCGCGCTTTACAAATTCTGTGATTGATTGATTGATTGATTGACTGATCCTGCAGGGGAGTGACATGTGCAACATGCACCCCATTGTGGCATTGACTATTCTGACATGGGTGCATTATGGTGTCTGGTGCTGGTATGCATCACATGCATTTCTAATTAGAATCTGGCCATCCCTTTATCTGGACACCTGCACTGACTCAGTGGCAAGAGATGTGATGTGTGCATGTTCACATGCTTCACCGTGTTCCATGCAATGTCCAACAACTGTGTAGGTGGTGCATGTGTCCACACTGGGGTCTTACCATCAGACAGGCACCAGACAGATGGGTGCAAGGGCAGGAGGGGTGTGAGTCCCATGGTTGACCATCAGACTGACAATTGGCTTCCCCGAATCTGTGTGAGGACTTTAGGCAATGTTCAACTAAGGATGCCAGGGCTTGCTCTGTAATGTGCTGTACTTACTGTGGTGTGTGCGGTCAGTGCAGGTGACTGATGTTTGTCTGTTTCCCTAATTGTTTGCAGATACATCCACGACCACAGGAGGGGACAGCTCCACGGACCAGGAGGAGCAGCGGAGCCAGACTGGGTCAGCATTGGACGAGTGGTCAGAGGGACCCAGTGGCACGGAGGGCGAGGGGAGCCACATCGAGGAGTCCTCAGCACCATCCACCTCAGCTGGGGACCACAGCAGCTCGGAGGATGACTCCCTTGTGGAGGTGGGTCTCGGCAGCCACCAAAGGCCAGCTAGTCTGTCTGGCCCCGCCACCACCACCACCGCCCTCCCATCGGCTCCCATTCCTGAGGTCCGTGGAGGCTCCCGTGCTCGGGAGCGTGTCTCCTTTGTGCCAGGCACCGCACCCCCTGCCCCTGTGTCCCCTGCTGCCCTGAGTGAGGAGTCTGTGTACCTCCTTCAGCAGCTCCATGTAGGGCAGACAGCAATGCTGAGTGTCCTCCATGCACACACCACACTGTTGACACAGCTGGTGTCGTTCATGGAGGGCATCTCGACGGGTATGTCTGCCCTACAGAGGAGCAATAGGTCCATGGACTCCTCCCTGACGGCAGCAGTGTCCCTCCTCCAACAGTCCCTCACCCCTCCCATCTCTGCCCCATCCACACTTCCTGCCCCCCTACCTGTCCAAAGCACATGCACACCTGCACAGTCATCCACACACACAGACACGAGCAGCACAGACACACCCAAGAGTAAGGCAAGACGTGCACACAAGCATCCTCAGGGAACTGATACCACAGACACAGGGGATGGGGAACACACACACACAGGCATCCACATTCACTCTGCAGTCCTCCAAATCCTCTCCCTCCAAGACCCCTTCCCTTGCCTCGCCTGCTACCCCACCTACACAGCAGGTCTTCCTGTGTGACCTCGGCCTCTTCCCCACCATTCCTGCTGACCCAGCACACCAGGGGAAGAGGAAGTCCACCCACACAGAGAGGAGTGCCCTCGCCCCCGGACACCCTCCCCCAGGCGCAGGCAGACACAGGAGCCCATTCGGAAGTCCCCCGGAGCAGGAAGAGCAAGACCCCACCACCACCACCACGCAGCTCCAGCGCCCAGTCTCTCTCCTCCATCCCCCAGGCCACCACTGCACAGGTACCCCCGCCACACCCTGCCCCAGGTTCACCCACACACTGATACCGCATCCCCAGACTGCTTAGGCCCTCCTCCCCTGCCACCTGCTCTTCCACCCCCAACCCAGACACTCTGCCTGTTAGTGGCACTGTTGTGGGGACCGGGTCCCCCCTCTGTCCTGCCCACCTCATCTGCCCACCCTTCCACTCCCTTGGAGTCATGCACTGCAGTGGAGTCCACAACCACCACGTCTGACTCGGGCACTGCAGTGGGTACCCAGTCCACTACATCAGTCCAGCCCACTGCAGTGGTTGCGGCACCCACACCAACTGACTTGTGTACCACAGTGGTGCCGGCCCCCCTGAGTCAGACACCTCCACTGCAGTTGCCGGTGACACTCCTGCACCCACCACCCCTTCACTGCCTCACTCTGCCATCCCCTGATCCTGTCCCTGCGGTGCCTGGCCTGCCCCTTGTATGCCCCTCCAAGGGTGATGTCCCTCAACCGTACCAGTGCAGGCAAGCAATGTGTGACCAGTTGTCACTTCTCACCCCGTTGGTACTGTGATTTTGGTCTGGCCATTGGCCTTAGTTTCTTTTGGACTTCCGTTTTTACCATGACATTTGCTGAATAAAGCCTCTTTTTGTTTACTTTTGGGTTTTCTTTTGATGTACATGATGTGGATGAGTAGCATCCTGCATTTGCAGTTGTAATAGTGTTCACATCAGGACGATGAAGTGTTGCAGTGATGGACTCCATGTGGTCCATGGGATATGTGTCCTGTTGTATTCTGGATCTAGGGAATCCTTTGCTACAGTCTGAGGGTGTAATGTTCAGCATTTGACACAGGGATGTCCTTTTTGCATTAGTAAATGAACATCTTTGTCTTACACTGATGCACATCTGGTGGGCTTACCACTGTTCAATGTTCCAATTTCCCTGACTGTGTGCCCAGCTCCACTGGACATGCAGTTTTGCACATCAATGTTGAAGGACTCATCTGTGTATACAGTGCAACTTGCTTGACACGTGTTTGGTGTGTGTGCAGATGACTGACGTGACACCCCCGTACCCAGGCTGATGTGAACAGAGCCTTCTGTGTGTTGTGGCTGTTGACTCACTGACGGAGTGTTCTGCTGACATGTTTGGGTCGTGCACAGACAAGGTTTGGCACAGCAGACCTTCCACAGGAGTGGTGTGCCCTCATGGCAGTGTGTAATCTGGTGACATTGCGTGGGCCTGTGTTGTGTAAGCATGTCTGTGTGTGTTCCCTTCCCTTTTTCAACACAGGCTGTGTCCCTAGGGATGTTCCTGTTTGTGATGCTTGCTGAGTTGTTCTGTGTTCATCCAGCATCTTGGACCTGGTTTCTCTGTGATGTGGGTGCATGGCAAACTAATGTGCATGAGGTTGTCATCCCAGGTTGTCTTTGTTGTCAGTGCTGGGGATGCAGGCAAACGCAGATGGGACACATTCAGGATTCCCCTTGGCACTTGTTGTTTACACAAGTAATGTGATTTACAGTTTGTGTTAGCTTACAGTGATTGTGACACGTTGTGTGTGTGACAGCTGCCACTCCTCAGGGTCAGAGCTGCAATGTTGGTAGTTGTGTACGTGTGTTCTTCGTGTGTCACCTTGGCTTCTTCATTGGTGTGTGACTATGGCCAGGATCCCATTGATTGTGGTGGATTTCACATCATGCCCATGTACAGCATACTGTGCTGTGTGTCAGACATTGACAAGTCTTGTTGACTGGCCATGTGTGATGGGTTTCTGCACCTTGGTTCCCACCACCACCCCTGGTATTGTCATGGGTGCATGTGCAATGTCACCAGTCCATGTGAGCTTCACTGCTGCACATTGGTGGAGATCAGGGTGTGTGGTGTTGAGTGTGTGCAAAAGTGAGTTGTTGTACGGCCAGACCCCTACCTCCATATTGGCCTTGGCTGGCAGGCCGTGCTGATTGATTGGAGCTTGTGTAGGTGTGATGATAGTTAGTTGCTCAGGACACATGGCTGGGGTTCACAGTGTGAACTACATCTAACATTGTCATCACAGTGGGATTATCATGCAGGCTAGTGTCAGCACAATATGGGGTCCCTAGGGGTAGTGCTGTGGTGGGTCTGTCTCTTACTGTGTTAGTTGCTGTTCCTACAAGCTTGTGTGACATGTGTAATTTGTGCTCCCTCTCATCTAACAATGCCTGATTGCCCACATAGGGGATTTGGATCCATGAGTTACTTTTGTGTGGCACTGTATGTGCATCTGTGTAATTGGTATTGAGGCCTCATCATGTGTTGTGTGGTTGCCTGGGGACACTGGCACCCCCCCTCACCTGTTGTGTTTAATGCGCAGTGTGGGTCTGCCCGTTTGTTCATCTGCACCACTGCATTGGCATATCTTTAGTGTGCTATTGGCTGTATGTTGTTTGGTGGGTTTCACCTGCTGTCCCTGGGACTCCTAGGTCATCAGTCAGCACAATGATCATTGTTTGTGTGTCCCATTGCTGCCATGGTATGTTATTTGTTCACCTCACATCTACAGTATCCACAGGGTATCTACATTAGTGTGCCCATTGGTGCAAATATGTGGGTTTGCATTATGATGGTCACTTCTGTCATTGTGTCATTGATGGATGTTGACAGTGTCAGCCCCCATGGGTGATGTTTGTCTGCACATGGCCAAAGGTATGTCTTATTTGCACTGCACTGTTTGCCTCCCCCAATCTATGTTGCTATGGGACACAAGCACTACTTTGCCACTGATGTGTTTGTTGTTCTGTGACCAGGAATCATCCATGCAGTTTGGCAGTTGCAGTTTTGTCAATGTCAACACTTACATTTTGGTCACTGTGATGATGGGGGTTTATACCCCATTGCCACTGTGTGCAAAATGTGCTTCAGCTATGGACCCCACACTTACCTTTTGGTCACTGTGATGATGGGGGTTTAGACCCCATTGCCACAATGTGCAAAATGTGCTTCAGCTATGGACCCCACACTTACCTTTTGGTCACTGTGATGATGGGGGTTGGACCCCATTGCCACAATGTTCAAAATGTGCTTCAGCTATGGACCCCACACTTACCTTATGGTCACTGTGATGATGGGGGTTTATACCCCATTGGCACAATGTGCAAAATGTGCTTCAGCTATGGACCCCACACTTACCTTTTGGTCACTGTGATGATGGGGGTTGGACCCCATTGCCACAATGTTCAAAATGTGCTTCAGCTATGGACCCCACACTTACCTTTTGGTCACTGTGATGATGGGGGTTGGACCCCATTGCCACAGTGGTCATGGTCTGCTTGCATTGTGGGGGCCACACACATGTATGTGTGACACATGTGATAGGGGGTCACATTGTATGTTCAAAGTCATGTTCAGTGTTGTAGGTATTTGACACAGTCTACACACGCTTGTCATGGTGTTGGGGGATGTCTTTTGTTGCATTCCTTATGTTGGTGTGTGCTTGTTGTGTCATGCATTAGCCATCCTGTGAGTGGGGGTGTTGGAGGTGGTAGGCATCCTGCCCCCCATGGGTAGAGGTGGTAGTAGTGGTAGGCATCTGGCACCCCCTGAGTAGGGGTGGTAGTAGTGACAGGCATCCAGCGCCCCATGGGTAGCGGTGGTAGTAGTGGTAGGCATCCAGCCCCCCATGGGTAGGGGTGGTAGTAGTGGTAGGCATCTGGCACCCATGGGTAGAGGTGGTAGTAGTGGTAGGCATCCAGCCCCCCATGGGTAGAGGTGGTAGTAGTGGTAGGCATCCAGCCCCCCATGGGTTGAGGTGGTAGTAGTGGTAGGCATCTGGCACCCCCTGAGTAGGGGTGGTAGTAGTGACAGGCATCCAGCCCCCCATGGGTAGAGGTGGTAGTAGTGGTAGGCATCCAGCCCCGCATGGGTAGAGGTGGTAGTGGTGGTAGGCATCCTACCCCCCATGGGTAGAGGTGGTAGTAGTGGTAGGCATCTGGCACCCCATGGGTAGAGGTGGTAGTAGTGGTAGGCATCCAGCCCCCATGGGTAGAGGTGGTAGTAGTGGTAGGCATCCTGCCCCCCATGGGTAGAGGTGGTAGTAGTGACAGGCATCCTGCCCCCCATGGGTAGAGGTGGTAGTAGTGGTAGGCATCTGGCACCCTCTGAGTAGGGGTGGTAGTGGTGGTGGGCATCCAGCCCCCCATGGGTAGAGGTGGTAGTAGTGGTAGGCATCTGGCACCCCCTGAGTAGGGGTGGTAGTAGTGACAGGCATCCAGCCCCCCATGGGTAGGGGTGGTAGTAGTGACAGGCATCCAGCCTCCCATGGGTAGAGGTGGTAGTAGTGGTAGGCATCCAGCCCCCCATGGGTAGAGGTGGTAGTGGTGGTAGGCATCCAGCCCCCCATGGGTAGAGGTGGTAGTAGTGGTAGGCATCTGGCACCCCATGGGTAGAGGTGGTAGTAGTGGTAGGCATCCAGCCCCCCATGGGTAGAGGTGGTAGTAGTGGTAGGCATCCTGCCCCCCATGGGTAGAGGTGGTAGTAGTGACAGGCATCCTGCCCCCCATGGGTAGAGGTGGTTGTAGTGGTAGGCATCTGGTACCCCCTGAGTAGGGGTGGTAGTGGTGGTGGGCATCCAGCCACCCATGGGTAGAGGTGGTAGTAGTGGTAGGCATCTGGCACCCATGGGTAGAGGTGGTAGTAGCGACAGCCATCCAGCCCCCCATGGGTAGAGGTGGTAGTAGTGGTAGGCATCTGGCACCCCCTGAGTAGGGGTGGTAGTAGTGACAGGCATCCAGCCCCCCATGGGTAGAGGTGGTAGTAGTGACATGCATCCAGCCCCCCATGGGTAGAGGTGGTAGTAGTGGTAGGCATCCAGCCCCCCATGGGTAGAGGTGGTAGTGGTGGTAGGCATCCTGCCCCCATGGGTAGAGGTGGTAGTAGTGACAGGCATCCTGCCCCCCATGGGTAGAGGTGGTAGTAGTGACAGGCATCCTGCCCCCCCATGGGTAGAGGTGGTAGTAGTGGTAGGCATCTGGCACCCCCTGAGTAGGGGTGGTAGTGGTGGTGGGCATCCAGCCCCCATGGGTAGAGGTGGTAGTAGTGGTAGGCATCTGGCACCCATGGGTAGAGGTGGTAGTAGCGACAGCCATCCAGCCCCCCATGGGTAGAGGTGGTAGTAGTGGTAGGCATCCAGCCCCCATGGGTTGAGGTGGTAGTAGTGGTAGGCATCTGGCACCCCTGAGTAGGGGTGGTAGTAGTGACAGGCATCCAGCCCCCATGGGTAGAGGTGGTAGTAGTGACATGCATCCAGCCCCCCATGGGTAGAGGTGGTAGTAGTGGTAGGCATCCAGCCCCCCATGGGTAGAGGTGGTATTGGTGGTAGGCATCCTGCCCCCATGGGTAGAGGTGGTAGTAGTGACATGCATCCTGCCCCCATGGGTAGAGGTGGTAGTAGTGACAGGCATCCTGCCCCCATGGGTAGAGGTGGTAGTAGTGGTAGGCGTCTGGCACCCCCTGAGTAGGGGTGGTAGTGGTGGTGGGCATCCAGCCCCCATGGGTAGAGGTGGTAGTAGTGGTAGGCATCTGGCACCCATGGGTAGAGGTGGTAGTAGTGACAGCCATCCAGCCCCCCATGGGTAGAGGTGGTAGTAGTGGTAGGCATCCAGCCCCCCATGGGTTGAGGTGGTAGTAGTGGTAGGCATCTGGCACCCCCTGAGTAGGGGTGGTAGTAGTGACAGGCATCCAGCCCCCCATGGGTAGAGGTGGTAGTAGTGACAGGCATCCAGCCCCCCATGGGTAGAGGTGGTAGTAGTGGTAGGCATCCAGCCCCCCATGGGTAGATGTGGTAGTGGTGGTAGGCATCCTGCCCCCCATGAGTAGCGGTGGTAGTAGTGACAGGCATCCTGCCCCCCATGGGTAGAGGTGGTAATAGTGACAGGCATCCTGCCCCCCATGGGTAGAGGTGGTAGTAGTGGTAGGCATCTGGCACCCTCTGAGTAGGGGTGGTAGTAGTGACAGGCATCCAGCCCCCCATGGGTAGAGGTGGTAGTAGTGGTAGGCATCCAGCCCCCCATGGGTAGAGGTGGTAGTGGTGGTAGTGGTGGTAGGCATCCTGCCCCCCATGAGTAGCGGTGGTAGTAGTGACAGGCATCCTGCCCCCCATGGGTAGAGGTGGTAATAGTGACAGGCATCCTGCCCCCCATGGGTAGAGGTGGTAGTAGTGGTAGGCATCTGGCACCCCCTGAGTAGGGGTGGTAGTAGTGACAGGCATCCAGCCCCCCATGGGTAGAGGTGGTAGTAGTGGTAGGCATACAGCCCCCCATGGGTAGAGGTGGTAGTAGTGGTAGGCATCCAGCCCCCCATGGGTTGAGGTGGTAGTAGTGGTAGGCATCTGGCACCCCCTGAGTAGGGGTGGTAGTAGTGACAGGCATCCAGCCCCCCATGGGTAGAGGTGGTAGTAGTGGTAGTATCCAGCCCCCCATGGGTAGAGGTGGTAGTGGTGGTAGGCATCCTGCCCCCCATGGGTAGAGGTGGTAGTAGTGGTAGGCATCTGGCACCACATGGGTAGAGGTGGTAGTAGTGGTAGGCATCCAGCCCCCCATGGGTAGAGGTGGTAGTAGTGGTAGGCATCCTGCCCCCCATTGGTAGAGGTGGTAGTAGTGACAGGCATCCTGCCCCCCATGGGTAGAGGTGGTAGTAGTGGTAGGCAACTGGCACCCTCTGAGTAGGGGTGGTAGTGGTGGTGGGCATCCAGCCCCCCATGGGTAGAGGTGGTAGTAGTGGTAGGCATCTGGCACCCCCTGAGTAGGGGTGGTAGTAGTGACAGGCATCCAGCCCCCCCATGGGTAGGGGTGGTAGTAGTGACAGGCATCCAGCCCCCCATGGGTAGAGGTGGTAGTAGTGGTAGGCATCCAGCCCCCCATGGGTAGAGGTGGTAGTGGTGGTAGCCATCCAGCCCCCCATGGGTAGAGGTGGTAGTAGTGGTAGGCATCTGGCACCCCACGGGGAGAGGTGGTAGTAGTGGTAGGCATCCAGCCCCCCATGGGTAGAGGTGGTAGTAGTGGTAGGCATCCTGACCCCCATGGGTAGAGGTGGTAGTAGTGGTAGGCATCTGGCACCCATGGGTAGAGGTGGTAGTAGTGGTAGGCATCCAGCCCCCCATGGGTAGAGGTGGTAGTGGTGGTAGGCATCTGGCACCCATGGGTAGAGGTGGTAGTAGCGACAGCCATCCAGCCCCCCATGGGTAGAGGTGGTAGTAGTGGTAGGCATCCAGCCCCCCATGGGTTGAGGTGGTAGTAGTGGTAGGCATCTGGCACCCATGGGTAGAGGTGGTAGTAGCGACAGCCATCCAGCCCCCCATGGGGAGAGTTGGTAGTAGTGGTAGGCATCCAGCCCCCCATGGGTTGAGGTGGTAGTAGTGGTAGGCATCTGGCACCCCATGAGTAGGGGTGGTAGTAGTGACAGGCATCCAGCCCCCCATGGGTAGAGGTGGTAGTAGTGACAGGCATCCAGCCCCCCATGGGTAGAGGTGGTAGTAGTGGTAGGCATCCAGCCCCCCATGGGTAGAGGTGGTAGTGGTGGTAGGCATCCTGCCCACCATGGGTAGAGGTGGTAGTAGTGATAGGCATCCTGCCCCCCATGGGTAGAGCTGGTAGTAGTGACAGGCATCCTGCCCCCCATGGGTAGAGGTGGTAGTAGTGGTAGGCATCTGGCACCCCCTGAGTAGGGGTGGTAGTGGTGGTGGGCATCCAGCCCCCCATGGGTAGAGGTGGTAGTAGTGGTAGGCATCTGGCACCCATGGGTAGAGGTGGTAGTAGCGACAGCCATCCAGCCCCCCATGGGTAGAGGTGGTAGTAGTGGTAGGCATCCAGCCCCCCATGGGTTGAGGTGGTAGTAGTGGTAGGCATCTGGCACCCCCTGAGTAGGGGTGGTAGCAGTGACAGGCATCCAGCCACCCATGGGTAGAGGTGGTAGTAGTGACAGGCATCCAGCCCCCCATGGGTAGAGGTGGTAGTAGTGGTAGGCATCCAGCCCCCCATGGGTAGAGGTGGTAGTGGTGGAAGGCATCCTGCCCCCCATGGGTAGAGGTGGTAGTAGTGACAGGCATCCTGCCCGCCATGGGTAGAGGTGGTAGTAGTGACAGGCATCCTGCCCCCCATGGGTAGAGGTGGTAGTAGTGGTAGGCATCTGGCACCCCTGAGTAGGGGTGGTAGTGGTGGTGGGCATCCAGGCCCCCATGGGTAGAGGTGGTAGTAGTGGTAGGCATCTGGCACCCATGGGTAGAGGTGGTAGTAGCGACAGCCATCCAGCCCCCATGGGTAGAGGTGGTAGTAGTGGTAGGCATCCAGCCCCCATGGGTTGAGGTGGTAGTAGTGGTAGGCATCTGGCACCCCTGAGTAGGGGTGGTAGCAGTGACAGGCATCCAGCCCCCCATGGGTAGAGGTGGTAGTAGTGACAGGCATCCAGCCCCCCATGGGTAGAGGTGGTAGTAGTGGTAGGCATCCAGCCCCCCATGGGTAGAGGTGGTAGTGGTGGTAGGTATCCTGCCCCCCATGGGTAGAGGTGGTAGTAGTGGTAGGCATCCAGCGCCCCATGGGTAGAGGTGGTAGTAGTGGTAGGCATCCAGCCCCCCATGGGTAGAGGTGGTAGTAGTGACAGGCATCCAGCCCCCCCATGGGTAGGGGTGGTAGTAGTGACAGGCATCCAGCCCCCCATGGGTAGAGGTGGTAGTAGTGGTAGGCATCCAGCCCCCCATGGGTAGAGGTGGTAGTAGTGGTAGGCATCTGGCACCCCCTGGGTAGGGGTGGTGTTAGTTGTTGGCATCCAGGCCCCTATGTGTATATGTGGCATTGGTGATGGCCATCCCGCCCCTATGGTGCTGCTGTTGCAAGTAATTTCTGCATCCCTCTGTGTGTGTGTGATATGTCGGGTACATGTAGTTTGTTTTTGTGGTTGGTGTCTGACTTACCTTCTGCGCCGTACGCGTCCGTGCCTGTTCCGGTAATAGAGGTAGAGTATTGGTAGGACCTGCGAGATGGGATTCATGGTTGGTTCGTCTTTCTCTTTGTTTCGCCTCGTTCTCGTCGCTTCCGTGTTCGTCTCGTAGCCGTGGATCGTCTTGTGGCGCGAATCGGAGCTTATGTACGCCTCTCCCGGATGCTTTGACGTGCCGTGCGTAGCGACGGGTTCGGTGCGTACGGATAGCGCATCGTACTTGTCCGGCCGGACAGGGCTGCATTTTGGCTTCCGTGCGACTCGATTCTGCGTTTCCGGATCCGCAACGGTCGGAGAACTGGACCTGTATTGGGTGAGTACGACTGGGTCGGGATTTGGGCAGTTGTGCGCATCGTACTTGCTCGTTCGGACGTATGTGCGAATCGGTCGGGAAACAGGCATTCGCCTGGCTTTTTTCCCGGCCGAATGGTATTAGGTGCGCCTCCGACCGGGATCGGAATCGACCCCAGAGTGTTGGATAGCGGAGGGGTAACAATTACTATTCCCACTCCAGCGAGTGCAACAGTAGGGAAAGTGTTGGATAGCGGAGGGGTAACAATTACTATTCCCACTACAGCGAGTGCAACAGTAGGGAAAGTGTTGGATAGCGGAGGGGAATAATTTACTATTCCCACTCCAGTGAGTGCAACAGTAGGGAAAGTGTTGGATAGCATAGGGGTAAAATTACTATTCCCACTCCAGCAAGTGCAACAGTAGGGAAAGTGTTGGGTAGCGGAGGGGAATAATTTTAATATTCCTACTCCAGGGAGTGCAACACTAGAGAAAGTGTTGGATAACGGAGGGGTAAAAATTACTATTCCCACTCCAGCGAGTGCAACAGTAGGGAAAGTGTTGGATAGCGGAGGGGTAACAATTACTATTCCCACTCCAGCGAGTGCAACAGTAGGGAAAGTGTTGGATAGCGGAGGGGAATAATTTACTATTCCCACTCCAGTGAGTGCAACAATAGGGAAAGTGTTGGATAGCATAGGGGTAAAAATTACTATTCCCACTCCAGCAAGTGCAACAGTAGGGAAAGTGTTGGGTAGCGGAGGGGAATAATTTTAATATTCCTACTCCAGGGAGTGCAACACTAGAGAAAGTGTTGGATAGCGGAGGGGTAAATATTACTATTCCCACTCCAGTGAGTGCAACATTAGGGAAAGTGTTGGATAGCAGAGGGGTAACAATTACTATTCCCACTCCAGCGAGTGCAACAGTAGGGAAAGTGTTGGATAGCGGAGGGGAATAATTTACTATTCCTACTCCAGTGAGTTCAACAGTAGGGAAAGTGTTGGATAGCGTACGGGTAAAAATTACTATTCCCACTCCAGCAAGTGCAACAGTAGGGAAAGTGTTGGATAGCGGAGAGGAATAATTTACTATTCCCACTCAAGCAAAATAATTAAAATTTAATTAACAAACAATGAATTAATTATAAAAAAAATTGCCTCCCACCATATTCCCCTATAAATGACACCACCAATGTTCTAAAACATAACTATTAACATAACACTATTAACTATTAACAAAATTAACAAGCAATTTACAAAAAATAAATAATAATTTAATTCACACAATTAACAGTATAAAACAACTTAAAATACATTTTATAATAAAAAAATATATATATATTGAAATTAAATTACTTCCGAGCCTACTCCCTATCAACACACAACCCGCTCTTAAAAAATAACACAAATAACATAATTAATAATTAATTAATAATTATTAATAACCAATTAATAAATAATTAACAATATATTATTTACCACAATTTACAATATAACATTTTAAATACATGAATATTAAATAATTAAAAATATTAATAAATTAATTATTATTAAATTACTTCCCACCCTACTCCCCTATAAACCCACAACCCGCTCCTAAAAAAATAACACAATTTACATATTTACCAATTAATTATTAATAATTAACAAACAATTAATAACTAATTAATAATAAATTATTTACAAAAATTAACAATATAAAATCATAGGGCCATATGTATGAAGGTAATTTAGTGATCGCAAACGCCGAAATTCTCAGAATTTCGGCGTTTGCGATCGCAAAATTGCAGTGTCCAATGTATGACACAAAACACCCCTCGCAAAATAAGGAATCGCAAATTGCGATTCCTTAAATGCAATGTAAGAAGCACAGAAAAAGTGCAATTTGGACTTAAGGAATCGCAAATTACCACCAACTTCAAGTTGGTGGTAATTTGCGATTTCTTTGAAAAATGCACTATTTTGCATTTTTCAAGTGCCATGTGACTCACATACATGCCCTTAGGGCATGTATGTGCGCCACATCTGCACCCATGCTCATTTCAGGGTGCAACAGGGTGTCCTTTGACACCCTGGCACTCTTGAAATTGCATTCGCAATTTGCGATTCTCTAGTTGGGAATCGCAAATTGAGAATGTCTTCCCATTCATTCCTATGGCCGATAGGAATGAATGGGGAGGTATTCTAAATTGCGAATCGCAATTTGCGATTCGCAATTAAGGAATATGTAGGATTCGCAAAATTTAGTGCAAATCCTACATACATAGCGTTTACGATTCTCAAATAGCGATTCTCTAAAAATCGCTATTTGAGAATCGCAAATGTATCCTTTGATACATATGGCCCATAAATACTTAATTATTAATTAATAAAAATGATTAATTAATTAATTATAATTAAATTACTTCCCACCCTACAATACTTAAACAGAAATATAGAACACATACATTTAAAATACATAATAAAATACATAACACTAAAATAAACATCGATATTATTAACAACGATATTTTTACAAACGATATTACTGTCTTCGATATTAAAAAAAACGATATTTCTTACCTTACTGTCGATATTCTGGTCCACGATATTCTTGCAGTCGATATTCTTGTACCTCGATATTTAAAACTCGATATTATGGTACTCCGAAGAAAAAACCTCAATATTCTGTCTGTTCACCAAAACCATAGAAATGTAGCAGTTATAGTTAGAGTTATCTCAAGTAACTATAACTCATGCCCTAAGGTAACTATAACTTGCGCCCCCTCAGGCCCTGTGGTGAACACCAGCATTCCAGCCAACCCCCCTCTGAGCCTGGCCTTCAGCAGCCAATCCCATGCTGCACACAGCCTTTAGCCATGTGCAGCGGGGGTTGGCCATAAAGCCTGGTCTGTGGCCAGTCCCCGTGGCCAACCCCCCCAAAGGCAACCAACCCAGGGGCCCCCTCCCCGGGCTGCTTTTAGCCCCAGGGACGGCATCCCGAGGCCCAGCACATTTTGTAGGGAGAGAGGGGCACGGGCCCTCCTCCCAAGACCGCTTTTGGCCCCGGGGACCCCATTCACTAAGGCCCGCCATTATATTTATAGGGGAGAGGAGCATGTGACCTCCTCCCTTTCCGCTTGAAGCCAGGGTCTCATGACTAGAATGGAGATATGATTGGAGAGACAAGCGTAATCTTTATCTGGACAATGCATGTACCCAAATTAGGCTAGGTAAATACTGCAAAGCTATTTTTCAAAGTGTCAGCTTTGATTCTGAGCAGAGCTTGCATTTGAATGTTACTCTATGCCGCTGCGCATACAGCCTTTGGAGGATAGAAAGAGACACCTTGGAGTTGCGCACACATTATGGGGCATATTTATTTATCCTTCACACAGTGCAGAGCAGCAGACCACTTTGCTGCACTGCGTGAAAGAGAAAGGGCAGGAATTCACCGCGTTTAATGCATTTCCATCCTTTCCTTGCACTGGCTGCCTAGCGCCAACACAGGCACCCTTGCACCTTGGTGCAAAGGTGTCTGCGTTGTTAAGCAGGATTGTTTTGGTACAGGACGGGACAACTTCCTGCACAAAAACGATCCCGTGAGGCATATCCCTCTCTCCAGGGGCGTAACACAGGCCCCCGCATCCCCCACGGTGTGGGTGGCCCAGGCCCCCTCAGCACAGTACTCAGGTCTGAGCGCTCCGGATAAAATCCGGAGCGGGGGCCCCTCCATGTACATTGCAGGGGGGCCCCTTAAACTTTTGTTACGCCACTGCCTCTCTCTTTGTGTGCTGAGAAATAAAGATAGCATGTGGACGCATTCCCAGGTTTACCAGTGTTGGTGAATCTGGGAATGCGCCAAAATCCATGGTGGATGAGAAGGAACACCCATGCTTCACACATGGAACACCTCCCTGGGGCAGAATAATGCAACACAGCGATTTGCACTGTGTTGCATTACTCTAGACTTATCAAACCTCTGCAGGCCCATGCAAGGTGGCCTCGCATGGCTTGATAAGACTTACTTAAGAGTTGCGCTTCTCTTGCGCTCCATTGCGTGGCGCAAGGGCAGCGCAACTCTTTAAGAAATATGCCGCTTTGTTCCCATGGGCTAATGCAAATACCGATGCTCTAAGAATTTACATTTCATTTAATTGTTTTACAGTGTTATGCACATTTGCTGTGTTTGTCCTTGATATTATTGGTTTAGCAGGGGAACCATACATTAGTATCTAATGATATTTATAGGTTTCATATGGTATGTTTTATCAACCTGATAAGGTTGCCATGTCTTATTCTGCTGAACATTATGGTCCAATCCAGCCAATGGAAAATTATCTTTACCACATTTAAACCAAAGTCCAAATACTAGTATTAGGATAAGAGACAAGAGATGACAAACCGAGGACGTGCCGCTCTCAGCTGCATTGAAGTAAATACATGTTAACATTTCTAACATTTAGGGCCCGATTCTGATGCGGTTAGGAAAGCATTCCCACCTAGGGCCCGATTACGATGCGGTTAGGTAGGCCTCCTAACAGCATTTGCTCCTTCCAAATCGGATCGGGAACGTGTCTTCCCGACCGAGGGCCAGATTACGATGCGGTTAGGAACATAGGCTCCCATAGAAGTCAATGGGAGTCCAACCAAATCGTATCTGGAAGCATCCGGATGCATCATACTCGGTCGGTCGGACTCTCCTGATCTGAGTAGGTCAGAAAGCATTTCCAAAACCGATTTGATCGGGAAGATTTCCTAAACGCATCAGAATCGGGCCCTTAGTTGTAATTTCGAAATGATCAGCAATTTAGTTCCTCTTCATGCTGCTTGTCTTTTACTAAACCTAGCATAGTTGCACTGCATTCCCCACAAATGTTAGTTATTTCCACGAGATTTGTTCTTTATTTTTTCATGTAGCACATTACTCTTGCACAGTGCATACTTTCAACTGAGTTGTGTTCAGGTGTTTATAACAAGCCAACACTGAAAGCTCTGCAGTTGAGGCTAAAGGCAATGTGATGTGAGTTTCTCGCAGTGCTTGTCAGATAGTCAAAAAGGTGTTCAAAATACATTGTCATCCAATCCCTGGCCTCTCTGCAGAGTACACAGAGCAGTGATCCTGTATACCATTTGCAATTGTGGTTCTGTGCAAATGGATATGATGAGGCCCCCTTCATGGGGATACACAATTTTCAAAATAATGACAAGGTGAACGAAAAAGAAAATGCAATGCTTGCACGCCACACCACTTTAAATGTCACCAGCCACCACTGGGTGTGTAGCAGCGTGCTGCTCGACGTAAAGCGCCACAACACCTCGTATGGAGTAGCAAGCACTCTATAAATGCAATTACTATATAAACAATATGTATAACCCAGTCTATTAGTAACATCATAACACTCAGCTGTTGGGCAGTTATTGTAACTCATACAGGCTGCATAATAATTTCCATTTACTGCTTGACACTCATACATTCACATGAGACAAAACTGCTAATGGTGTGTTCTTCATCCAGTACTGTACCAGTCCACAGCAATTAAACCATCAATTCCCAACTGAACAGGCATGGAATAACTAAGAGATCTGCCACATGCTGCTGGCCAATGGAGAATTTTAATTTAGTCCTTCCTTACATCACACAATGACAATGCGGATATGGGATGATATTAACTTAGTCCATCTCAGCAGATCTCTCCACCATTTCTTCCTTTACCCTACTTCTGCTCAGGACCATAAACTTTATACAAAATATCTCAGAATAGAATGCCCAGTGACGTAACCAGTTAAGTGAACTATGAACATAACAAATACCATAAAGGGACTTGCAGAACTGCTCAAAGTTGCCAGCTTACTGAAATCCATAACCTGCGAACCTGTCCCTTTCACTTCTTCATCCAGGACACTGTTAAGCATTGTATCCCATTACATCATAAACGCACCTCGGTGTTCTCTTGTACAACACAGAAACCCTTTCCAAACAGGATCAAGACAAAGACAACACACTTCCAACAAACCAGCCTACACGGTGTAGCCTGCTGCCCATGTAGGCAAGTGCTTTTGCACCCCATATAAGGGTACTAAGCACTATATATATATATATATATATATATATATATATATATATATATATATATATATATATATATATACATACGGAAGGTGACGGAGGGAATGAGATGAATCTCAAACCTGATGACAGAGGTATTTCCGGAGCTGGGGCCATACAAGGCAGCTGCCTTATGGTGAGGCACAAGGCAATTACAGCAAGTCATGTAAGACTGGAATTGTTTTTTTTTTTAACGTTACATCGACGGCAACTTGAAAAGAAAGCCAGCTTTAATTTACACGCACAATTTGCACAGTGAGTTTTGGCATATTCTCGCACTACACAGGCAATAGCCAAAAGAACTATTTAAAGGGACACTGGTTCGGGACTACTTAGATGAATGGAGTGAAGTGCAGAGCAAAAGTATTTCCACCATGGCAATGATTGGATTCAC